>VYZS01070050.1:1171-14450 GCA_013400695.1 Neodrepanis coruscans | reverse complement strand
TTTTCTTCCTCGGGGAGGGGGGTTGTTTCTTCCCTTTCGGTTTTTTTTCCCTTTGTGGTTTTTCTTTCCTTTTCCCCAGGAGGCAGGTGGTCTGGTGGTTATCTGCAGCTATTCCCCGGGGTCCAAAGACCACATCTCTTCTTCCATCAGCACTAAGTCCCTTCCTGGGCTATCGGGAAGGGGAGGGAGGGGGGTGCTCGTGGTTTCTAATTTTCTTGAGTGTTTTTTCCTTTAGTCAAAGCCAGGCGGAAGCTTGCGCTGCTAGGGGGCCCTCAGATCGGCCACGTGCTCCCTCTAATTACCCCGGCGTCTCTCCGGGGGCCCAGAGAGAGACCAGCACTATTTCCAGAGTGTCCTCATCCCAACACGGGCCCTGGGAAACTTAATTTGTCTGTTTTGTTTGCACTTTATTTGTCGGGTTGTGTGTGTGTGTGAAATAAACTGTGATATTTGTGTGTTTTCTTCATTTTGGGGTGTGTCTGTGGCTTCTCTCGGACTCTCTTGTCCAAAACTGCTAAATTTGTGGTAAAGCCACGACACTGAGATAGAGAACTAAAGATTCAGTGTTATGTCTAATGCTACTTTGCCAATGCCAGCAGAGCTGCTGGTCTCTCTTCCAGTCCTAAGGTTAGCCAAAAATATTAGATCCCACCATTAGCAAGATCCACAAAGCACCTACAGTATGACGTTCCTACCATGCCATCATGCCTGAATGGCACAGGTTGGTGAGGTCAGGGTGGAGACAAAAAAATATCTACGCCCACTCACCTTTCTAAAGTGACCAGTTAACAGGCAAGAATATTAACTATTCCTTACTACCATAGGATTTGAGCAACCCTAGCAAGCAGGTGTATGTGTATGGGGAGGGAATTAGAGGGAATGTCTTCACACTGGCAATCATTCTGAGCTCTAATTTGATTTTAATTCTTTTTCCAGACCCAATACTAAGAACAAGCATTCCCCACTAAAAACACATATCACAGATGAAATTAAATCTAATTCCACAGAAAGTACATTTTTAAGTTTCCAGTTACTTTTTTAAAAAAAAAAAAAAATGAATGAAGTTTTAAGATTATGTTCACATGATGTGGTTCATTTCCTGTTTATCTGAAGGACAAGTTCTTGTATGAGGTAAGGCTTTTATTCTGGTTTTAAACTTTAATGTTGGTTAAAAAGTAATAATGCATCTATGTGACATAGTTATGGAGGTAAATATTTAAAGGAATTACATAAATCTGCCCTGTATCAGAGACAAGAGTTTGGAAAGGATGCTGCCAGATTTGGAAAGGGAACATTTTTTTCTTTTTTGAAGCAGATCAAACATCAGTTTGCCCTCCTCTGCCTTTCCTCAGCACAAATTCTGGGGAGACAGGTACTTCTGTTCACAGGCAATGGAGCACCTGAGTGTTTCTCCCATAAAGAAGCATCCAGCAGACCAGTGTCATTTCCTTTGTGATCTGTGCATGCCTGGTGCATTGATTTTTCCACAACAGAAAGCAGAGCAAGCTCTCTCTTCAGCAGAGAACTCAGAAAGACATTGTGTAAAAGTGAATGATTGTTAAAAAATTGCCACTTTTCACTGTTCTTGATTCTTGCTGAGACAACTGTTCTGGGATCATCCTCAGTCTGAGCCTCCATCAAGTATCCTACCCACCTTTGGGTAATAACCTAGATTGTAATTTGGCTATGTGGCTGTCTTTGGAAGACTGATATCACATGCAACTTGTGACATTATCAGTTATTAGCTCCCTTAGAGCAGCAGGGGCACACTGATCTTTGGATGTCCTGGTGGTGCGTACATACATTATTGCTTAGCTCTCTCAAACGTCAGCTCCATCAGCTGGTACAGACGGAGTTGTAGCTATGTATCCTGGAAATCATTTCACAGCGTTCTCCCAGAGCCTGGAAGGGAGACATATCTTTGACTGGATATGATAATTTCCTCAAGTAAAAAACTGGAGGCTTGACATCCTCTGTTTTTTCATTCTAACCAATGAAATCAAGATCTAATCTTTATTTATATTTTTATTAGTAATGAAAATCAGCTTGGTACATTTTATTAGATACACTTTGCAGCCATGATCAGAAAAGTTCAAGTCAGAGAGATTTCCAGTACTTCTTGGGACAGAATTTTTCATCAAAATAATCACAGAAATCTGGTTGGAAGGGACCTGTGGAGGTCTTTGGTCATCCTCCCACTCAAAGCAGGACTTTCACCAATGTGAAAGGAGGCCAGCTGTTGTTTCTTATAACTGAGTCTAGAAATTTCCCAAGGATGGAGATTTCACACCTCTACTGACCTGTTCCTGCTCTGCAGCATCCTCCATGTGAAGAAATTTTGCCCGCTTTCCCATCTGGACTGTCCAAGCTGAAACCTGTGGCCACTGGTCCTTGTTTTAGTAACCAAAGCAGCTTTAGAGATCCTTGATAGGCTTTCTTACAGCATTTGTATCAAATATGTGACATTATTCGTAGATCAGGTGCATTATTTAAATTTTATTTTTTTTTGATTATACACCACATTAGTCATTCCCAACTGGATATGTGAGCATATCATTGCCAATCCATCGTCTCCTGTAGACCAGTGGTACAATGCACAACACAGCAGTTGGTGCCTTGCCACAACTGATTTTGAGTAGAGGAAAGAAACTTGAGAGAAAGGAAAAATAAATGCAAATCAGACAGCTCTACAGCTTGCTCTGTTACAAATCTTGTGTATGTAGCTCTCCTGCATGCCTCCCTCCCTCCTGCCTCAGTTAATTGCATGGCCAGTTTGGATAGATAGCAGAAATATTAAAAAAGGCTTTATGATAGACCTGTTGCTGCAGCCAGCTGCCATGCTTGCCGAAAGTCAAGGGAAGAAAATTAATTAAATGATCTTGCCTTGCACATGGAGGATGATGAACACAGAAACATTCTCATCAATCCCTATGGAAGGATAGAGAGCTGAGGAAGACAAGGGGAAAAGGTGACTGAAAGGCAGCTGGTGGAGGGCAGGTAAGTAACATTTTCCTATTATATTGCCTAACAGAGACTGGTTTATGCATCTCTCATTCTTTTCACGTTTGGCACCTTTCATCTGAAATCTGGAGACCACAGGCAGCACACAAACTAAACTTGGCAGCCTCTCATTCTGAGCTGCTTCTGGATGGCCACAATGCCAGTTTTGACAAACACAGTCACACCTCACCCTCCCATCCTCAATATTCTCCCCCCATTTATTCTAACTAATTTATTTCCTTGCTCCCATTATGCAGATTTGCCTGCCATAATAAGAGAGATCTACTCATTAGCATTTGAGCCTTTGAATGCCTTTCTGAGGAGACCACTGCACAAGATCATTAGCAAGGAGAAAATAAAACAATACTAAACCCTCTACAAAAAAAACCTGGGCTCCCAAGCAAATTATAAGCCTGTGTTTTCCAGGTGGTATCTTTTACAGGAAGATGCTCTGAAGGCTTATGAGCAGATGTGGCATTCTTACCACTACCAGCTGACGTAATATGTGTGTGCTACCCCTTTAGCCCTGAAATGCAAGGCAAGAAAGCATGAGTCAGTTGTAAATCTCAGTCCTTGTCTGGATTACAACTACATCCACGATTTCGCAAGACTTTGGGGGAAATACCAGTTCAACAAATAATAGCAATTTGGCTTCATATGAGAAGAGTCTCTCATAGATAGTCTCTCTGAATAGATATATTTTTTTGTTTCTTTCAGCTTTGTACAAACAGCCATGGCCACCAAACCTATCAGGGCATTTGGATTGTAAATTTAAATTGCAGCACAACACCACTAAACAACTACTTTTACAAATGTGTACTGTGGCTTCTTGCATTTCAAAAGGTTTTCTGGAAAACCACCATTCTCCAGAGCATGAGAAAGAAGAAAATATTCCCCAACTTGTGCCTAGATGATTAAAAAAATCAGCATATTTACAGGACAAAACAAGAAGGTTTGGTGTTATATCCCACTGCCGACTCATTCCTGTTCAGAGTATGGTATGTCTGGTTGCACACCCATTAAGCTCCTGGACATGATTGCGACACTTCAAGAACAGAGGAGGGAGGAATATCTGCAAGATTCAGTGTTTAAATTTAAAGCCTTCTGTTGTAGGGTTAAAAATGAAAGTAAAAACGATCGAGCCGTGGTACGGCGGCTTCGCCTTGCGCTGGCAGCCCCGGCGACTGCTTCTGCTCCGGGGCCACCCGGCTCCATGCCTGCGTGGGTTTCGGTTGCCCTTTTCTTCCCCCCACCCCACCCTGGCAGCGCGGCATGGATGGCGGGCGCGCTGCACGCCAGCGGGAGCTGCTGCTGGGGGTGTGGCTCCAGCCTGATGCAGAGTCCCGGTGCAGTGCGGCCCCGGCTTCACAGAGCAGANACTTTTCCTCGTGAATTTCTGGGAGGCGGATTCCCTTCCTCGGGGAGGACGGTTGTTTCTTCCCTTCTGTTTTTTTCCCGTTGCGGTTTTTTTCTTTCCCTGGGGGGGGGTGAGTTATCTGGTAATCATCGGCGACTATTGCCGGGGTCCAGAGACCACATCTCTTCCTCCATCAGCACTAAATCCCTCCTTGGGCTAACGAAGAGGGGAGGGAGGGGGTTGCGTGGTTTTATAATTTTCTTGAGTTTTCTCCTTCAGTCAAAGCCGGGCAGAGGCTCGCGGCTAAGGGGATCCTCAGACCACGTGTTTTCCTCTAACTACCCCGGTGTCTCCCTGGGGCCCAGAGAGAGACAAGCACTGTCTCCAGAGCGTCCTCGTCCCAAAAACGGGCCCTGGGAAACTTATTTTGTTTGTCTGTTTGCACTTTATTTGTCAGGTTTTCGTGTTTGCGCAAAATAAATTGTGATATTTGTGTGTGCTCTTCATTTTGGGGTGTGTTTGTGACTTCTCTCAGAATCTCTTGTCCAAAATCGCTGAATTTGTGGTAAAACCACCACACCTTCAAAGAATAATGTGGAGAGATGACTGGAAATATGTTTTGATGGCAAAGCTAATAATAAAATAAAAACAATTCATCAAAAAAGGAAACCAGTTAAATAAAGTTGTGTCATTGCAAAACACAGAGGACTATGACACAAAACTAGGCACTGGTGTCATTAGGCAAATCACAGTGAAATGCTGTAACATTTGAAAGGGAGATATCTGGTCCAGAAGTGGGATTTACTCTTTCTTCTCATAGTATTTTGAAGATGTGGAAACAGACTACCATGACTACAGACTTTTCAGTGGTGCCCGGTGATATGATAAGGGGCAACAGGCACACACTGGGACACAGGATATTCCATTTGAATATGAGGAAAAACTTCTTTACTGTGAGGGTGACAGAACATTGACAGGCTGCCCAGGGAGGTTGTGGAATCTTCTTCTCTCAAAAATTTCAAAACCCTCCTGGGTGCAATCCTATGCAATCTGCTCTGAGTGAACTTGTTTTAGCAGGAGGGCTGGACTAGATGATTTCCAGAGGTCCCTCCCAACCTTAACCATTCTGTGATTCTGTGATAGCAGAAAATTTCCCAGGATCATACATATTATACACATTTCCACATTCCCATGCTTACCATCAGATCTAAAGCAATTCCTTCAGAATTTTCCAGTTTAATATCAAGTAAATTTTCCTTTCCCTTGCAGACAGAAAAAGACCACAATAATCTTCAATAGATTATTGTGTTCACAGCAAGGATATGAAAAAGCCCTTGGTTAGAAGTTCTATTCATCTGTTTTGCTTTTTCTGAAATCCTAATAGCAGTTTGTGCTTTCATTAGTTCTTCTTTTTTAAAAAAATAACAACAATCCAAAAATGTAATTTAATTACTAATAGCACTGTGATTAAATTTGGCCTTTTGCTTTCCTTCACAGTCAGCCTCCTCAATTCCATCTCCCCGATGCCTCTCCCTGTAGTATCGATTCAGTACTGTTAACCTTTCTTTATTACTTGTTTATGTTCCTCCATCAGTTTAAAAACATCAATAAGAGGCTTTTTAAAAAGGACAGAAGCAACAAATAGAGAGACATTGAGGAAAGGTCAGGGATACAAGAGAAGTCAGTGCCTGCCCTGTGGAAGGAGCAAACAGACAGTATAGAAAGGTTAGTGGTCCTGCTGCTGAAGTGAAGGAAGGATTCATTTATTCCACAGAATTGTCTGGCACTGCTGCAGTTTTTGCAGCAGACATAAGTATCTGTTCTGCCCAATCTGAACTCTAGGGTGCTGGGGAGGGCTAGCCCTAGTCGCAGTAATGTGACTGAGACTGTTTGCAGTATCTGTCCCTTTGGGGATCCAGAAGTTTTAGGTGTGTTGGGATGTTTCTACTTTCTGTTTGAGCATAAACCAAATCTGGGGGCACACAGAGCTCTGCATGGGGCTATGTTGGGTGTAAATGTTTTGGTTGGCTGTGCCAAGGAAAGCAAAAGGCCAAATTTAATCAAGTCAAGCACCATGCAGGAGCCCAGGATAGCTTTCTCTGTTTTGCTGTCTGCTAAACTAGGGAAGCACCTCAGCTCAGAGTCCTTTACCTCCTCCATATCCTCTTCTTCGCCCATAAAGGTGTGCTCTGGGCAACTTAAAGTTCATTCCCATATTAAATACTCTCCTGAGTGACATCAGTCCTTTTGCTTTGAGGCATTACAGTAGTAAATGTTTGAATTACTTCAGAGAAAATGCAAACAGTCCTCAAAGGTCTCCAATAAGGGGAGAAGCTCATTAAGGCCTCTCCATTCTTGGCTCCCCGGAGAAATCACGTCAGCCTGGGAATACGGACAGAAACCTGACAGCTGTCCAGGTGCTGGGACAAGTTTATCACTACGTGGGTATAACCAAGACTGTATGTTCTATATTCTCTGTGTCATCTCTGGTGGACTACTAATAATGAATCACTTGTAGCAGCTACTCAGGGCACACCTGCCACCTCAGGCTACGATAGATAAGGAAAGAGACAAACCCTTCAAGGCAAGGGAGCGTTTCTTTTCACACCAGTGACTCAGCTGTGATAACACCTCTCTGGGGAGGCATTGACACCTTCAAACCCAGCTGAAGGGGTCGTCTCTGCTAATGGGTCAGTAAAGGACCCAGCTTCACTGGCACAATAGACAGTTTCAATGACTTAGATCATCAAAGATTCAAAAAATATCCCATGACTCACAGAGTTAAACCACCCATTGTGAAACTCCTCACCCTGGTGGAGGTACTGGGCATTCCCACCTGAATCTGAGGATGTATAATCTTTGGGTTTTGGGACTCCACTCGTTGGGAGTACCACTCGTTGGATCCAGAGGAGGAACAGAACTTCAACAGGACTGTGACCTCCATTCTCAAGGAGACTCTCTCAAGACCTCCACTCTCAAGTCATCATTACTTTGATGGAACTGCAACCACTGTCCTGACCAACAGGTTTCCTTTCCTTCTGCTTTTCACCCAGGGGCACCATGTGGTGCTCAGCACAGGAACTAACAAACACCATGCTATTCTTGTCCCAGGGTGCAGGGTTATATTCTGTTGTTGGTGGTTAAAATAGTTTTTCTTTGTATCATTGTAAGTATTATAATCTTTTTAGTAAATTTTAACTCTGACTTGTAGTCGCTCTTAAATTGGATTAATCTCTCCCACTGGTTTACTTTTAAACCAGCACAGAGTAGAAAGTTAATGCTGTGTAGGAGGGGAGAGACACCTCATCCAGCCCCAGCTTTCTGAAGCCTTAGAGATTCCAAGCCCTTAAAAGGTTCTTGATCTAGGGTTACCACTGCCACTACCAGAATATGCCTCTCCTCCATCTTCAAGGATGGACAATGGTTTCAGATTTATCCAGTCTCCAGAAACTCTGTCTTGCACATGAGAGGGTTTTTCCCAGTGAAACCGCAAGAAAATACTGATCATTTTTCTTCTTTTCATGGTTGTCTAACAGCTGTAATACCTGTAGCTTTCAGGAAAAAAAAAATCTCTCGCCCTGAAGACTTTCCTTCTTTTGCAGTCCAGTTCAGGCACAGAGCAACATGAAGAAGACCTCTATACATTCAGAATGCTCTGTTAAAAATATACAAAAGTCACCTTGGTTATTAAAGACACATTTCTCAAGACCATTTAGGAAGACATGTAATTACATCTGACAGGTCTTCAACTCAGAAAGTTGTAGAAATAACATACCTTTTCTGTTTTGAGAAGCTACGTGGTTAGAGGGGTTCTTGAAGTTTTGCATTGAAATGCGAAGGTGATCAGCGAGCATCCTTCAACATAACTTTTAGTATTGGCAAGTGAAAAAAAAACCTACCAGAAACCAGACCAGAAATAAAGCAACATTTTAAATCCTTATTGTAGGTACAATGTGTTTAGGATATTGGATTCTTATTTCTTCTGCAAATAGGATGATGTATGCAGATGAGTTTTGTGCATTTTCTCATGCAATAATGTTCATTACTTTGAAACCCACCTGTCAGAATAATTTTCACTCAAACTTCATGAACAAACATTTCCTCTCCCCTTACTCTTCAGTCTTAAAACAAGTTATCTACTAAGCGCAGTATGTTTTTGGGGGTTTTTTGCCTTTTTTTTTGTGTACAGAAAAAATGACTGTTTGTGTTAGGTTGCACAAGGGGCTTTGATTTTTCTGAGAGATACCTTCTCATCTATAAAGAGAGTGTCCTGGCTTGGGCTGTTCAGTTACCCCATGAGATCACTGTTTTTGACATTTAGCTCCTTAGGCTCCGCTTTCCATCTCAAGAAGGAAAGCAAAAGAGTTTAAGTGCTATTCATCCCTAAAGTTTAACTTTCACCTAATATTATGGAAATGTAAGGGATAGAATAGATTTCTCCTTTTGACTGCCTAGTCACCTTAAGACTTTTTCCAGGCAATCAGTAAAATTGTGCTGAAGCTTTAATTTTTCATTTGTTTTGAAGTTCTTTATTCTGTTACATCATGGATATTTTATTCTTAGGCATACTGTTTTTCTGCTAGTTTATTATTAGTTTAATAATATTCATTTGTGAACAGTAAGTGGGAATCTGATCCACGTTTATGGAAGGACCATGTACACCTTGTATATGGCATTTTAGCATCACTTTGGATGTGAGATTGTAATAGCCAATTTCTTCTTGTTGAAGCTGCTTTCAGGGCTGACATTGGCACAAAAGTTAGTGATTGATCTTGCCATCCCAAGAACCACATTTTTGAGTAAGGTTTCTGTCATGTTCTAATTCCAGATATGACACATAAAGAGGGGAAATTTGAACTTTCTTGTCTCTGGACTTGCAATGTGCTTATGAAACCTACAAAAGCTGATAGATCTACCATTTCTTTTACATCTAAGTAAATGCTGGGAGGAATAGTGGGTTAGCTGTCACAGAAGCAGAGATGACACCATTTGCTCTTCATCAAGAGAAGATATACTTGCAAATAGCACTTCTAGGTGACAGAAAGTTGGAAAGCCAACAGAAAGAGAAAAGTCTTTGTGAATGTATCTCTGAAAAGTCAACTCAGTCTTGTCTCCTTATCTTTCTTCATTTGGGGACTATGCCATTGCAAGGCGAAATCAGCATTACTCTTGTTATGGTATTTTTAGATAAAACCACTGAGGAAATGTCACTCTGTGGTGTGCTGTGAAGAACATAGTCACACTTCCAGGGTTACCAGATTTGCAAATTAAAATGAAATTAAGGAGAGTGTTCCTGGGCCATGCAATAAGGGGATGACCTTGCACTAAGTGCTTTAATTCAACATAAAGTCTGGGTCACAGTGTCTGTCTTCTGTTGTCGTGCAAGGATCCCAGGAATGGGAGTCAAGTGAGAGACAAACTAAATGTTTTGTTCTAGAAAAAGCTGGAGTCAAACTATATTTCTAATATTATCTCAGGAGCATGAGTAAAATCCTCTCTATTGCAAATTTTCCTCAGCTGAATCAAGATGTCTGCCTCCTTTTTTACCCTGGCTACTTCTCATCATTTTCCTGAAAACACTGAGATAAAAGTTTTCTATAGCAGCATACCTACTTAGCCAAGAGCATGGTATGCAAGATAAGAGAGTTTCTGCCTGAATGGCTTTCCTTCATACTCCTTATTCTCTTATTTGGAAATGAGTTTGTCACCCAGTCAGGAAACAGCAAAAATTATGTCCAAACCAACAAATGAGTGGAACAGATATGTCTCTTACACCCAGACAGTTATGTGACGGTTTCAGACCTTGCTGACAGTGATTTAAGAACCAACCTATTATAATAGATAGGCAGTAAATCTTCATTTACAAAAAAATCACCAAGTAACTCTTCATCATAGCTTATGATTTTAAGTTTTTCTGGATAACAAGACCTGATTTAAGGTTGTCTATTCTGCTGCCTGGTTTGTTTTTCACTAGTTTCTCCTTGCTTCATCATACTCTATTGGTCTAAGCTATGCTTCACTCCATTTCTCCACTCACTATATTCTCTAGCTGGCTCTCTGTTTTGCTGCCAGGTTTTGCTACTTCAGCTCCTGTGAGAGAATGGAGAAGAATACACAAGTCTTAGCTCAGCTCACAGAAACTTAGGAAGTAGCCTTTCCTGTTCATACAGCATTCCTGCTTCCCCATGTCCCATCGGTAGACTTTGAACTACATTGCTGGAAGCTACTATCTAAAATTAATGGGATGCCCAAGCGTAGCTAATTAGCTTAAATTTCTGTACATTACTGTAAACACAAACTTTGCCTCTTTTACTATATAATTTCTATTTTTTTGAGTATAACACAACAACACACGGCAGCCATACTTCAGGCCTCCACTTTTTCCCTTTTCATTCTTATTCTCTTTTCACCACATGCCCACTACATAGTCTTTTCCTTGTGTGGTTGTGGGGTTTTTTTAAATTGTTTTCCCCCATGGGTTTGTTCTTTCTGAAACTCATGGAGGAGAATGAGATATAGGATTCTTGCCTTCGTGTAAGTCTTGGCCACATAGCTTTTCTGTGCATCTTAACCTTTGGCTAGAGGGGATCAGAAAGAGATGATGGGCAGATTTTATCAGAACTTTCTATCTAAACCATTGCCAGTTTCCAGGAACAGATTGTACCACAAAATAGTGATCTCAGTGAAAAATTGAAATTTGAAATAAAAACCTATTCTTTTCAGTATCTTCTTGAGAAAGAACCAATGCCTCATATTTAGCTGTATCATAATTCTTGAAACATTTCAGAGTGCTTTTCCTTTAGGAAGGAATATGAAATTGTATGTAATGGAATTAGCTATTAATCCTTGCTATAATATTTATGTTTTAGGACAACTGGTGTCACTGTAAAGTCCCTATATGTACACATAATCAAAGAAAATCCCTATCTCAAACAACATACTGTTTAAATTGACAGGGCAGATGAAGGCATAAAGAGACTCTCATGATCCTCATTTTAGATCTAAAAATTCAAAGCTTGGGTAAGTATTTTGTTGCCATAAAGTGATTTGCTGCTGAACAAGGAGATGAACAGACTTTCAGGTTCATGTTTAACAATAACTAAATCAGTTTGGAAAAATTATATGAGCAAAACCCAGCACTGCGTGCTCTCCTGGATTCAGCTCAGTCTTGTGGGACAAGGCGCCACAAAGAAGTATCGTGCAGGCATCACACACACACACACACACACACAAGTATCTGCTAGTAGAATGGTATGATAATTTTGCAATTTGATTTAGCTCTCNGCATAGTGTTAGGAGACTGTCCTGGGTAGAAGAAAATATTTTTTTTTTGCTATTTTTCCCATGAAAATGGGAAAAATATAAAGAAATAGCTGCATTGGATCTGAAGACTATGCAGCTGTAAAGAAGCAAATGCACAATCTTCCAATCAGAGCAGAAGTGGAAAAAGGAGAGCAGTGTGAATGCTAGTGATTTCTATAGAGTCAAACAGCATCATGGAAGAAAATTCATTAGAACTATGAACTACAGAAGCAGTGGCTTAGTGCAGGCTGGGAGACTGTATCAAGGAAGTACTGTTGCTTACTTACTCTGCTCTTATATTCTTCCTAGGGGATCTTTTAATTTCTAATGTTGGAGATGCTGAACATGTGGGATGAAACCTTATGGTTCAGGTTTGATGGGGTTCCTTACTAAGATTTCTGCAATGTCACCCATAATTCTCTTTCAGAACACAGAAATAAATAAAGAAATGAATTATCCAAGAAGGAGGCATAAGTTGTCATCAGATGCTAAAGTCTCATTGCAATAACAATAACAATAATAACAACAACAACAAGAACAACAACAACAGCAACAACAACAATAATAATAATAGTAGTAGTAGTAATAGTAATAGTAAGTGATCAGTGTTATTCCAAAAAGAACAGTCTTTTTAAGAGCTTTGACTTTGAGTCTCCCTTAGTACTGATATAAGTTATTCAAGAAAGCTGCTGTCTTCCATCCCCCATCTAGTAAACTTTAAAATGGACAAGACTTCTTTTAACAACTGAGAAGTTGCAAAATGTGACATCTATTTATACCCATCTCATTCACCACCAAATCACAATGCCTACATAAATTAGACAGGCCAACAAATTTAAAGCATGTTGGAAGGAGATGTTTATGGACCTAGAAATTGCCATGCTTTGCTAGCAAAGTGGGACATGTTCTTCAGAGGGATTCTTTGACCTAAGTATGTACACAGAAACAGACGCCCATTGACAAGTGCAGAACTGCTTTCAGGATCACCTTATTATTATGCAGAAAAGCTGGTGATCTTTGCTTTTAGCCAATAGGTTCATGTTCTTAATGCTGTATAGGAGCAAAGGGTTCATAGTGTTGCCAAAAAGGCCAGAAAAGAACCCTCTAACACTCCTTTTTGAGTATGAGAAAGAAAGCATTCCTTTATTATGGCAGCCGGTAGTGAGGAAATCTATTCTAAATTGTGCACACCCAACACTCACAGGTTACATACTCTTTTACTATAGTTCCTAGATATCACATTATCATTACACCTACTTTCCAAGTCCATTCCACCCATCACTCCACCCCAGACTCATCTTTAGAATTAGAGTTCTCCCAGAGATCTGTCCTGGCCACGCCTTTGACATCCTCCTGTTCTAAGTTTGGGGTTGTCATAGACCTTGTTTTCCTCTCATCTTCATCTTCCTTGCTTAAGCTTGCCATGCTACCAGCTCTCTGGAACATCTCCAAGGCCTCTGGAACAGCTTTGGCTTCTCTTCTGTGAAGTCTTCATAAACAACAGGGTCTGTAAGCTCGGTCAACATTCTTTTCTTGCAGAAATTCATAGCAGAGGTGAAAACTAGTAAAAACTGCATAAACTACAATTTAGGAAACTAGTACAAAAATACTAGAAAACTA
>VYZS01070039.1:0-12183 GCA_013400695.1 Neodrepanis coruscans | reverse complement strand
CTGTGGGCACCTGGTGTCCAACCCAGGTTAACACATTACAGCAATCTAATTAATGTGCAATATAAATTGTAATCCTTCAATGTCAAGCATTCTTTCAGTAATTCTGAATCCATACCTTTCAAGGGGCTTTCTTTTTTGTTTTCCACTTAGATCATCTTTTGTGGCAGGCGAGGGATTCACAGACCCCCTGGTACACACCCACCACAAAGAAAGATGGGTCCAGGGTTCATGTGGTGTCCTGGGAGATCCAAGGATAGGAAACTGTACAAGGGGGTAATCTCTCATTGAGTGCAAATTCAGCTTATAATTATACTCTTTAGATTGTTTATATATCTTACAGCAATATTTACAACATTTAGATGTGACATGGTACTCAAGAGTCACTTCTTCCAATGCTTTTACAGCCACAGCATGATCACAAGACCCTAATATCTGGTGTTTTCATTCTTGTATAATTATGTCATGGTCTGGGCATGCTCTTCTAATTCTTTTATAATTCCACAATTTTTCCTCATTAATATCACAAAATACATCAACTTGGGAAATTTTATCTTTTTTTCCCCTTAGACACAGAATTGTCTGCAGAAAGCCCCTATTAATGTTTAAAGCACTATGGAGCAATATGAATCTTCTCTAGAAAATCTACACTCTTTAGAGAAATTTCCTTTTTAAGTTGGTTAAAAGTTGTTTATCATTTCTTGTGCTTAAGTTTGGAAAACAGCCTTAGCAGGCAATACATCAGTAAATTAATACTACTGACATTCATAACTATCTTCAGAAAGAGTAAAACAAATACACTTTGAGTGTTCTGCATTGTATATAATGCTCCAGTCAGTTTATTCATACTCAACAAAAAAACACCATTGTATTTGTTCCAATGAGAAATGAGCAGAGATTCAAAGTGTAAGAGCAAACTCAAGTATCCAAAAGGTGTTAATTTTAGTATGTCTTAATTAGCTGGGAAATCCTCTAGAAGAATAATTTATACAGGTATTATCAATCAAACTAAGAAATATAAGCTTGGTAAATAATGCAAGATTAAACCGTCTCAGTAAGTGAAACTTCTGTTTAAGACTTACTTTCTCAAAGATTCTGATTATGAAATAATTATTTTCAGTGATATACGTCTTATTTTAGATACTCAACATTTTATCACCTAAGACATCTGAATTTTTTAATTGATATTTTTGAAGATATAGATACAGTAGGCCAGGGGTTTTAAATTTTTTTTTCGTGTCTCATTGTTCATTCTTTTTTCAGCTTGATGCTCCCCTAACCCTGATGTGTATGCTATGCTTGCCCAACATGTGCATTTTTATAATGCATGTGAATATAGAAAAATATAAGCCTAAATGACTGTAATATGAACTGAAGGTTTTTTGAGCACTTGAAATTATTTCTTACTACTTTTTCACATTGCTTTTTTTTTTCTTTAGGGAATAAATTAAAAAAACTCTCCCTGGAAATCTGGATGAAGTCTTTTACCACAAATCATGCTTGGCTGTGACCAGGAATAATGTGTTTATTATGTATCTGGGGAGATCATCCATTATTTTGTGGCATGCTGTTCACTTATTTTGTTCTATAAAACTTTTTAAAACATTTTGTCCAGTAATTTCTGCATACACTGATTCGTTATACTCTTAAATTACATTAATTTATGGCTGGTAAGTGCTTTTTATTATCTATTGCTTGCATATGTTTAAATTGCATGCTTAGTCCCTCTCAGGGATATAGCAGTTATAACTTATATATATATACACATATATATCTTATATCTATAAGAGAATGCTTAAGTAAAAGGAAAATCCCTAAAGGAATAACACAGACATTGAATTAAATCAGTTCACAGAAAGAACTGCTTCACTCTCTTGTTTCAAGAGGCTGAGATTGGTATTATATCTCTAGGTCATCATTTCAGAAGATGTAAGACCTTCTAGCTCTAATGAGGTAGAATCCCAGAGATGAATTATATCCAGGTAAAAATTCTTTACTTCTTTGAATGTTTATGAATATGAATAAATGATCTATTTTATTACAATAAGAAAAAACATATCATGCAAGTGCTGCATTACAATGGTGGCAACTGTGAGCCTAAGTCAACTTTGGATTGTGTCCCAAGCCCCTTCTTTGTTTCATCAGTCATCCAAGATACTTATTCTCTCCAAGTAAATGCTCTAAATTTAACTCACAGTCTCTCCAAAACCTCACTAACATGCTGAGCTGGCTTCTCAGATTTCAGCCTCAGTAATGAGTTAATTGCTTTTCCAGCAAGCAGATACATGGGAAATCCATCACCTCCCACATGTCAAAGTTGCTCAGACTGCAAAGAGAGACACTTTCAAATATACAACAAAGACATTCCTAAACACATGCTTATCAAAGAACTCCTAAAATACTACTTCAAGAAAAATAATGGATATATGAAAATTTAATCCTTTCCAATGCTATGAGATAACAAACTTCCTTATTTTAATCATACAATAATGAGAGACTAATGAATATTTACATTTTGAAGCATATGAATTGATTTTCAATTTGGAGTGAATGTCAAAATAAATAAAGAATATAAAAATGTTGAATAAATAATCCAAGGCAGAAGCTCTTTCACTTCAACTTAATATCACCCCTACAATAAAGAGCTGGTGGCCAGATACACTAATAGCCACAAGTTTTTGTGGATTTTCTGAGTATAAAAATATGTGGATAACTAGATGACCAAAACTAAGGAAATTTATGTTTTTTGTTTGTTTGTTTGTTTTAATTGATTCTTAGTATACACTGGTCTTCTGTAATCTTTGCTGGTTTGACCTTGGCTGGATAGCTGGTGCCTACCAAAGGCATCCTATGACTCCACTCCTCCATGGACATGTGAAATATAACAAAAGGCTTCTGGATTAAAATAGGGATAGGGAGAGATCACTCACCAATTAATGCCATGAGTTTTGTAGAAATTAACTGAATTTATTACGAATCAAATAAGAGTAGGATAATGAGAAGTAAAACAAATCTTAAAATGATCTACTCACAGTTGCTCTCTCCTCCCAGGCTTAACTTTATTTCTAGTTCTCTGCTTCCTCTTCTCAGTGGAACAGAGGGATGGGGATTGGGGGCTCCAGTCAGTTCATCAGAAGTTGTCTCTGCTGTTCCTTCCTCAAGTGTAGGACTCCTCACACATTTCCCCCGTTGCAGTGCTGGGTCCCTCCCACAGGACACAGTGCTCCACAAACTTCTCCATCATGAATCCTTCCAAAGGGCTGCAGTGGGGGTTCCTTCCATGAGGTAGAGCGTGCAGTCCTCCATGGGCTGCAGGTGGTTCTCTGCTCCATCGTGGACCTCCATGGGCTGCAGGGAGACAGCCTGCCTCACCATGGTCTTTTCCATCGACTGCAGAGAAATCTCTGCTCTGGTGCCTGGAGCATCTCCTCCCACTCCTTCTTCACTGAGCTTGCAGGGTTATTTGTCTCATATCTTCTCACTCCTTTATTCTCTGTTGCAAGTACTTCTATGCAATAATTTTTTCCACTTCTTAAATATGTTGTCCTAGAGGCACTGCCCCCATAACTTATGGCCTCAGCTTTGGAAAGTGTCTGATTTGTCTTGGAGTCAGCTGTCATTGGCTCCATCAAACATGAGGAAGCTTTCAGAAGCTTCCCAGAGAAGCCAGCTCTCTAGTTTCCCCCACTCTAAAGCCTTGCCACAAAAACTCAATACCCTCCTGTATTCTCAACACACTCCTCTATATCTCTGGAATAACTTCAAGTTCCAGTAAAGAAGAAACCCTACAAGAGTGGCAAGATACTCCTTCAGTACATTCCAAATCAGTACATTCCAGGATAGCACAACGAAAAGAATGAACCAAAGGTTTCTGTTGACCTTCTAAAAATGGTTAATAGATGCTCTCCTGTGCATTTTGAGCTCCAGATGTAAGTGAACACTGGAATCTTAAAATAGCACATTTTGAGATAAATCTTATTCCTTGCCTACTGGGACTTAAAATAGAATTGTTTTTCAGAGTAACTAGAAGCACCTGCTCTGTAGAAGATCAAAACTTAGGTCTAGGAAAAGTAACATGAATAGATACTTACTTTTACTCACACATTTTTTAGTATGTTCTTATATGTCCAATACTTACTTCAAACTTCATGATTTCACCTGATGTATTGTTTATACACACAGAATTTCTCCCCAGCTCTTACTGTTGCATCTGTCATATTTTAGTTTATATAATCAGTATCCACCCGTGTCAACATATTTACAACAACTAATATTACTGACACTAAGGAACAAGCAGGCATAACTTAAACCCACACTGTTGGATTACCCATTACAGCTATGACTGCTTTGTGAAAAAGTGCTGTATAAAAGTAATTGTGCTATCTCAGGCTAAGAAAGCAGCATAACCACCTTGCCCAGTTTTGTGTGTCTGCTTCTCCATGAGACACTGGCTTTCCTATAAGTACATCTGTGACAGTTTAAGCCAGGGTAACAACCAGGCCCCAAACAGCTGCTCACTCCCAGAGGAATGGGGAAGAGAATCAGAAGAGTAAAAGTGAGAAAAGTCATGGGCTCTTTTGTAAGCACTGCTCAGCAGTAATGAAAATATTCCTGAGTTATCAACACTGTTTCCAATACAAATTCAAAACAGCCACTTACAAAATACTGTGAAGAAAGCCAACTTTATCCCAGATAAAACCAGCACAATATCCTAAGATCCTTTTTGGATAAATGGATAGTAACTTTTAAGATTCAGCTAAAAGCCTGAAGTCTATGACATTTTGGAAGACAGATCATAAAGACGTCAGTAGAAGATTTTTAAACTGATTAACACAGGTGGGCTTTATTCTATGTTTTCTCTTTTTTAGCTGTTTAGACTCTTCTATTCCAGTGGAGGTTGAATTATTCCATGGCTAAATGGTAGGATTATCCTTCCATCCCCCAGGCAACCAATTCCACATGTACTGGACACTCCTTCATGTGACAGCAAACAGTGGTCTGCACTCAGATTACCGAAGAAATTTGGAAAAATACATAGACAGCATCAATTGGAGACTTCATGTTGGAGCTCCGCCATGACTGATGCAGTGGCACTCAGCCATGGCATGACTTCATTCAAGCCACAATTCAAGTCTACTGTTAACCCTCATCCTCCACCAGACTTTTTCACTTGCCATATGGGACTGTCAAAGGGTAAGCATGGTTTGGTTTGATGATCATTTTGGCTCTCCAGCTGATAAATCAGATCATGGATGGGAACTGGAAAATCTTGCCTGGTGTGATATTGCCACTAGTGCACCACACTGGTAGCAATTGGCACCTGCTGTTCTTCAATCCACAGAATGCTGTGAACAGAGTGATTTTCCAAGAGATCAGGCAAGATAGAGAGCTGTTCAGTTTTCTCTGTATTTTTGATGGCTATATCAAAAGCTTATTGATATGCTTGGGTCATTGAAGTACCCTTTCCTGAAGTAGTCTATGCCAAGGATGCATGGGACTCTGATAATATCAGTGAACACTGTACACTTGTGCCCAACAAAGCCTGTTATTTCTGTAATTTAGTATACCCAGTCATCTCTTTCCTCCTCCTGCTCAAGGACAAGAATCCTCTATTCCTATTCATAGTATTCACTGTCTGACCATTGCACTGCCAGACCAGAGGTCTCTTCACCAGAATCGAGAGAGGTAACTTCAGTGATTTTTTTTTCTTTGTTGAGGGTATCACAGACTGCTTTTTTGCATCTCAATAGCAATTAAACTCACACACAGCCTTCTTGGGTGGCCCCTTCTTAGCATACATCTTCTCCCTCAAATTGTGTAAATGGTCTTCCACCTTATAGGGTGTACTTGGTATCCTACTTCTTCAAGTTCTCCAGCTGGTCTTACATGCAGAACCAGAGACTGCTGTGCAATGAGTGTTTGAGACCAGCTTTCTCTCTCACTCCATAGGCAGCCCTGACAGCCAAAATGCTGTCCCAGGAGAAAAGAAGGGAGATTTTCTTCAAAGTTTCAGAGTCAGGAAAATACCATTTTCATAAATGATTTATCCAAATCTGAGCAATATATTAATTATATTAAAATGTTTAGCAACCAGTACACTTTAAATCATCTTTAGCCACATGGCCAGTGTGCATAGGTTGTCAGATGGCTCCTTGGAGACATTGTTGTCATCTCAAGCCATTGTAGACGACTTGCAGCACCACTCTTACATACTGGATGCTTTTCTCAGATGCTTTTCTTATTCTCTATGTGTTCCTTGAATTTATATCCTGCCTTCATGCTTGATAGGAGAAGTCTCCAGAGGCTGTGAATAGCTGCCTCTTCTATTTTCTCTGTCAATTCCATGGTCCTCAGGAAGGGACATAAATTATATGGACTCATCAACCTCCATGCCCACTGCTTCTCACCACTGGTATGTTTACTGTAGTCAGTGTTTAGGTCCCTGTGTCAGCTGTGTTCTTAGTTGTAGTTTGGATCACTGTCTCATCCTCAGAGGCAGTCTGAGTGTCTGTCTTAACGACATGCTCCAATAGTACGGAACTGTATCTCAGTAGGCAGAGACCAAGGCTCAAAATGGTGCTAGAAACTGCTGTTTTTTATTTGGGTAGGCAAGATACTTTCATCCTGAGGCACATAAATTCACATTGTTATTGCCTGTTCAGGTATAAAATCCCAGTCTCTGAGAGTTGATAACTGCCCAAAACACCCACCTAAATACTTTGACACATCTTGTCACACAGTAACTAGCTTCCTCAGGTCACATATGCTTTCATCTCTTCCCAGAGTTGTCCTCTTACACCAGCATGACACCAGATTCTGAAATCTGACAATAAGCTGACAGTATTAATAGTCCTTAACAGCTCACTTAAAAATGAAAAAAGAATTAATGAGCCTGAGCAATAAAAACATCCCAGATTAGGAGAAGGACGTGTTCTCTCACCATGTCCACAACGTAACTACTCCAGCACAGTTAGAGCATCAGTGTGAGGGCAAAGTACATAGCCATTGTTTCTATTAACATGTTTCCAAGCTCAGCAAAATACAGAGCTGAGCAGTGCAACAGTTAAACTCTGTGACAAGCCTGCCAATTAATAACTATTATAGTTACAGCACCGTGAATTCAAAACAGTCCTTTTCTTAAGCCTCCCATTGGATGCCAAAAAAGGACGGTGGTGGGCTGACCTTTGCAGGCCACCAGGTGTCCACCAAGCTGATCTCTTACTCCTCCTCCTAAGAGGACAGGGGGAGAAAACAAGACAAAAAACAGACAAAATAAGAGCAGGTTAATGAGGAAAGACAAAGAGACTGTGAATTGAAGCAAATCAAAGTAAAGCTGCAAGATTTATTCTCTATTTCCTATCAGCTTGTGATTTCCAACCATTTCCTGGGAAGCAGGGCTCCGATACATGTAGCTTCAGAAGACAATCAGTCTCGCTACAGTGCCTGATAAGTTATGGAGAAGATTATTCTAGGAAGGTGTTGAAATCACCTGTGTCTGGGAACTCCAATAAGACAAACATCCTCCCCTTTAAGAGAGAGAAAAAAAATAAAATAAGCATGCAAGGATACTATAAGTAGAAAAAACAAGAACAAAAAACAAAACTACAGTTTACTAAAAGGAAATAGCAGTAACGACAAAGATACAGAGGAAATACCCACATAGCAGGGATCCACCACCTCCTGGCCCTCCCAGAATAAAGGGGAAACAAAATGATGAAGGGTTCTTTCCCCACCAGTCACCTCCTTCAGGTCTTAACTTCAGTGGTGGTATCAGTGCAAAGTCTCTTTGTTCCTTGGCTGTGGAGCCACACCAGGGGCTCTGGCAAGGGCAGCTTTTCCAGGTGGTGAGTAGTTGGTAGTGGGTGACAGGCTGGCAGCTGCAGAGTCCCTTAAGCAGCCGTGGCACATGGGCAGTGGTGGTGGTGAGGTGGTGATGTTGGCAGTAGCAGGTGAGAATCAAGTGAAGTGGAACAGATTCTGGTTGACTCAGTCGTATCCTGAAGCAGTCCACTCTAGCACCACAACTCCATACTGTCACTCTGGAGGAGAAAATGGGAGGAGGAGAACTGCCAAGCAGCAGAAAAGACCAAGTTTTGCTGTAGGTTCTTTGGGTACAGTCCACGCAGCTTTGGCAAGATGGCAAGATGGTGCACTTCTGGTTTCTGGTGTGGCTATTCAGCTTTCCCATCTAGGCAAGGACATCTTCTATCCATAGTTGAGACCCCAGAAACAACTTTTACATGTGGCAAACCACCCTTACTCTAAACTCTCCATGGAGGGCAGAGCAGCCCCCTTCAGATGAGGTAGTGGTATGAATATTTGTCGCTGTAACTCCCTTCCCTGGCTTGAAATCATAATAACCCAAAAGACAGGTCACAGACAGCACAGTGTCATGAGAGGAAATTCCTGCTTGTGAAACCTGCTTTTCTCCTATGACAAGGTAATCCAACTGGATGATCAAGGGAAGTCAACTGGAATCTTTTTAGGTTTCAGTACAGANAAAGGAGTGTTATGGATCCTGATTGGAGTGTGGGGATCCTGATTGATGGCAAGTTGAATATGAGTCAGCAGTGCCCTGACAGCCAGGAGTACCAACTGTGTCCTGGAAAAAAACCAACCCCAATCTGTATTACTTTAAAGTATTAAATAATTTAAGACTATTAATTGTTCTAGATAAAACCAACAAGAAGTGCTGAAGTAGTGTATAGCTGTGATTTTCATAAGAGATAGTAAGTCAGAGATCAGTTCAGGGAGATTTAGGCTATATTCTAAAAGTATTATAATGCTTTTGGGGAACAGGCTGCTGAATGTCAATAGTGTTGCAGGGCTGCCTCCAACACTTCAGCTCTGTCACTTCTTACTTTATAACTTGCTTATTGGTTTTAAATATAGGTAAATAAGAGAAGGTTTCTTGACAAGACAAATATGACACAAATATAGAGAAATTCCCTTCATTTCAAACACTGAAATACAACCTAATGCTGAGCTAATATATTCTAGACAGCACACTTACCCTCTTAAGCTAAACTGATTTCTGTTAACATAGAGAACTATAGAAAACTATAAAATACATTGGTGATTATATTGTGTCAAAAATAATGAACAAAAAATTGAATATAATAACATATTTCTCCTGAACATAATTATGGAATAATTGTGACATTTAGTGTGCCTGTGTCGACATCTGCACCTGTTTGTTCTGATAAACACAAATTAGCTGCAGACGTCTTCTCTTTAATAAGTAGAATTACATACTTTTGTGAAGCCCTGTCATCTTTTTTCATTTATTTCTTCTTTTATAAGCATATTAGATACGAATAATAGATCACCCACTGTTGAAACAGGCAGTATTTCCATGAGGACAGAGAACGTCCCATATTAAATGGATATTCATGTCCTTCCTGTAATATTTTTTATTGGTAACTTGAATAGCAAATCTCAGGTTAATCTTCAAGCTGTTGAAGGTTTTAATTTTAGACTTTCCTTCACTCTTCTTCATAAATGCAAATGCCTAACGGACAATGAAAAGTATCATTTTATAGCTACAGCAAAGGATAGATTCTTCTGCTACTAATTCAGTAGCAGAGTCAAACTGAAAAATAAGGGACAGTGGTTTTGAATCTACTAGTAAGAATTGTTTTGCTTGAATTAATGTAGAGGTTTAGCAAGCCATGTTAACTAACATTTTCATTGATTGAGGGTTTAAGTCAATCCTAGTTTTGAAAATTACTCTCTGAAAAAACACCCTTTTTTTTTCAGTTAGGAAAAAGACACTAAATTACCCAGAAATTTAAAAAAGAGGGCTGGTGAAAAATTGTATTTTTTATCTGTACAGTGTATCCTGGGCAGCATAGTCTGTTGATTCTTCTAAACACTTTTCTTTCTAAAAAACGAACCAAACAGAAAAATCCCATCAACACCCTCCCCCCAACAAAAAAACAAAACCACAAAAAAAAAACCCTCACAAAAGCCCCACCAAAACACAAAAAAACAAACAAACAGCAACAAACAAAACGAAACCCCTAAAAACCCCACAAGGCCAATGGAAACTCTCTACAAACTCCAGGTAAGACCTTGTCATTATTATTTATCATAAGCAGTTTTTAATTTTGTAAGGATTCTCATTTGAACCCCTTCTCAGACATAACTTAATACTCAATAAAACTAAGAAATCCTCTAGTGATTTAGCCCATGTTACTCCTTCATTCTGCTCCTTATTAGGCAGTCTGTTGCTAGTCATACTGAATAAGGGATGTGTGTGTTTGTGTGGAGGGGGTGTTCTTCAGTTTGATTAATAGGTCTTTGCATCTTTTAAAACTAGTTACAGATGAGGTGGCTAAAAAATAACCTTCTAATAAAGTAAATAGTGAGTGGTAGATTTAGGGATTTAGGATGAATGAAGTTGATTTATTGTTTAGTTGATTTATTTTCACAAAGAAATGAAAGGTATTTTTGCAATATTTCAGAAGCAGCACACTAATGTTTGAAGGTGGTGACTTTAAGGTTGTACTTTATATTGATTATATTAATGGGCTAATAGAGAAAGTTCATCTTACTCATAATATTGAAAACTTCATGATGTAATATCCATAGTTAATAGAATTGTAAGATCGTAAGAGGGTTCCTTGGTACTTTTGGATGTCACTTAGCCCAGTTTCCCACATGAAGGAGACTAACGGCCAGAACAGATCAAATAAGCCATGGTTTTGTCAAGATGCGTATTTAAAACTTCCAGCACTGCCCTATCCTTTTTAGGATGTTGTCCAAAAAATTTTCAGAGAGCGCCATCTGCATCATGGCCCACGTCACTCTCGAAGACACTGAACAATACAGACTCTATGGACCTCTGAGGTGTTCCTATTTGCAACTGGATGCCTATCAGCCAAGAAATAACTGAGTTAACAATGACCCTTTGAGCCTAGTGGTCCAGTTACACTCCAACCTAACAACAGTCTATTCCTCTAGCCTCTATTTTCTCAGTTTTCAAATGAGAATGTCGTGGAAGATGGTATCAAAACATTGACTAGAATTAGGACATGTACTGCCCTCCTGCCTATGTAAGCAGTCACAGAAGACAATCAGGCTGGTCAAACATGGTCTTTGTAAAGCCTTGGTGACTGTTCCTGATTAATCTGTTGCCTTTTGTGTGTCTGAAAAAAAATTACAAGGGACTGTACCCTGTCAACCTCCTGTGGCCAGCCTGAGAAGGTCACAGCCTGCAGATGCTTTATTCTTGCTTGGATTGCCTGCCATTATCTTAAGTGTGTTCTAAGGCTGTTTTTCTTTAAGAGAAGTCTCAGGAAAATGGCATTTTTAAAGCAGATGATAGACAATATTGAATTAGACAGTGTAAGGGAAAGGAAGATCTTTAAGGAATTTTTCTATTTGAACCCAAAACACTGAAATGCCAACAGAGAAAAAAATGCTTGTGTCAATGCTGACTCCTATGTTCTTTTTAAAGTTTAGAGACTACTTAATAGGTAACAAGATTTTGAAAATAAATCTCTGACCACCTTACAAAATTTATTCTGAAGCTATGCCGTGCAAAGCAGCTCAGTCGTTGTTTTTCAGCATGTCACTCCACAGACTAGGAGAGAGTATTGGGACATTATATATAGACCTGAAGGTATTCATAATGCACAGCTGTCTCAACTGTGCAGGCATGAGAAACAGAAATCATATCTTAGAAGAAGTCATAAATCATCAAAGACTCCCCAGGCACCCCCAGATTAATTTCTGACCCAAGTGCTCCATCTGACAGCGTAAAACTTAGGGGGAAGTACTTGGGCATTCCCACCTGAACTTGAATGCCTATTAACACACTGAAATTTTTATTTCAAGGGCTCTTCCCACCCCAATGGATCAGGACCATTTCAACCAACAGACATCTAAATTCCAACACTCAAGTCTTGTTGCTGGATCCA
The DNA here is from genome assembly GCA_013400695.1 of Neodrepanis coruscans. Lineage (NCBI taxonomy): Eukaryota > Metazoa > Chordata > Aves > Passeriformes > Philepittidae > Neodrepanis > Neodrepanis coruscans. The sequence goes on along the minus strand of VYZS01070039.1, from coordinate 262 downwards.
CAAATGGTGATATCTTTACTCTTCTCTATCTACTCTTGCCTTTTCCTTTTTTTTTTTTTTTATTTTTCTTTCTTTTTCTTATAGATTTCCCTTAGTGATATATTTATGCTTTTGTGGTTTTATATTTCTATACATAACTAAAATATTTACATACATTGTTTCTATTGCAACCAAACTGTCCTAAAATAAACCTGCCTTATGTATATAAACACACTGATCATTCAGTATTGCTTCTTTCCAATCTGCCTCAAGGGATCTATTA
>VYZS01070029.1:10040-26270 GCA_013400695.1 Neodrepanis coruscans | reverse complement strand
ATGGTCTTTCAGGTCCCTTCCAAACTAGACCATTCTATGGTTTTAGCTAAAGAGGTACTTCGATCTGTATCTTTTAAATACCATCTTTGTGCCTGCCCTTGGGGTCTGTGCACACTGACACACTTGGTTTGATTGTGCAGGGAATTCAGCATTACACATTCTCAGTGTCCTAAACAAATTTGGCTTTCAAGATACAGGACATATAGTTAAGACATACCCCACCTTCACTCCCCAAAAATTTGCTGTTGAATTTATGCTGAAGACCAACTTTCACTTCTTTCCATTGCAGAGAACTCCAGCCATGCAAAGCTGCCTGACAGCAAAGGCAGAGTGAGCAGCTTGCTCCATAAGCCCGAGTTTCCAGATATGGACATGATGGAAGTCCTCATCTGAGCAGAGGACGGCGTCTCTGGGATTTCGCGTGTGGCTGTACCAGGTCCAAGATGGTCCTCAGTGTGCCAACCTTGAGAACAAACCCCGAGAGTTTGAAGAAAGTTTGTGCCCAAAATGAAGCTTGAATCTGATATGTCTAGACTTAGGACCAGGCGAGAAGTCAAGAGTGCTGAAGAGGAGCGATGAAATGAACGTCTGGGATTTTATAAACAGAAAGGGGCCTTGAAAATGGAAGATGGTGTGAGAAGGGGATCGTTGAGGAAAAAGGAAACTGTTTTCTGGCATAAAGAGAAGGTAGTGAAGTTACAGACTGGTTGCACACTGCTGCTCTGTGTTCCTGCCTCTCTGCAGCCAGAACAGGGAGCGAAATCCTGTCTCTTTTGAGGCCAGAGAGAATTTCTGAGTAACCCAGGAAAAACTTGCATCTTCCTCAGTATCAATGCATTTCTCAAAAGTTTCAAAGTCTCAAAAAATTTCACTGCTTAGTTTTTGTGGATAATTGGTCTCTACGTGTACATGGCAGGTTCTTGTAAGTATTTGTTTGAAGTGGCGTGGTGTGGTTTTCCTGGGCAGGCAGGTCAGGTGCCTCTTTCCTGGCTGGACAAGTGTTGCTCTTGGAGCTGGATTTACAGTGCAAATATTCGTGTCTTGCAACCTCAGAGCTTGCTGAGACTTCTTTTTTTGGTAGGAGCAGTTGTTGTCTGGGATTCTCATGGAGGATGAATGTAGAGTGGGGGGAGAGGGATCTTCCTGAAGGTTTCAGGAGGGAAAGTTGGTGGAGGATTGCAGCAGCTTCCTGAAAGGCTGTGCACTACAGAGCTTCTTCAGAGAGGGGGCCGCATGGGTGTGTTTTCAGAGGAATTAAGCTGAGTTTGCATGTGAGATCAGGAGATGCCTCTTACTGTGCAGTGGTTCATAGTAATGGAAGAATCAGTGTGCTCGTGGTAAGAACAAGGTTTTTGCCTATTTTCAATGCCTACAGCCAAATTCTACCTTCCTTGAGCACATAAACCTGCTGTTTGAGCTGATATGGGACTGGGCATTAAGGGGTGTCAGATCAGGCTGGGAAAAGTTTAACTGCAAAGCACTGCATGAGCATCATGCATTTTCTGTGCTGAGCTGCAGTTTCTTTTCACCTTATTTTACCCAGGATGGAACATTTCTCATTTTCATCTTTGTCCCTGAATTTAGTAAGAGGTGGCTGACTGTCTGTAAGGCAGCCAACTCACCAGCTATGTTAATCATGGCATACCATTGCTTTCTGCATTGCACATGCTGATAGGGAATTTTTTCCCTCTGTGGTATTTTTGTATTGGCTTTGCTGCACCATAATGACTTTAAGAAGAACTGGGCTTTGGGAGAAAGGGTAATGGGATTTAATGTGAAGCTGCCTAGGGTGGAAAAGTAATGGGTGCTAGAATTAATTGTGCACCCAGGGCTGGCTCAAGGTCACCCCTTCCTTTAGGTATCGAATCAGAGCCCTTGAGCGTGAGAACACCAGGCACTTTAAACTCTGCTTAGCCAAAAACTGAAGTCCTTGTGAACTCAAAGCCTTGGTGGGCCAGAGCCTTGTGCTCAATACTGGCTGGCTGATACCTTTCTTAAAGAACAAAATTGCTGTGTTAAAGCTATGCACTTATTTTTGCGTGTACTTAGAATTAGACATGTTGTCACCCTCTTCCTGATTTTTGCACTTGTTAAATGAAGTAGTAGTAGGTAGGTTGTGCAGGCAAGCAAACTGTCTGTTTTAAGTATTAGCAGCTTTGCATTGTGAAACCAAATGTGTAAAACCCTTGGAAGATGTTATGCAGCTTAATATATGCCTTGTAAGACATTTTTTTTTCTCTGAAGTTAATTTAAACCTTGTAATTGTTTGCATAAAAGCTGGGCCCATGCATGATATCACTGCTGACCCACCTCCATGGCCCTTCCTTAAGTGTCTGTGGTAGGACTGGGATAGGAGGAAGACAAAGCAAGGGAATACAAGTAAAATGTTGGTGGATATTTAATTTCATCATTTTTTATCCAAGAAGTAAGGATACCCAGGTGCCTATAAGTCCCTAAGCAATTTATTGCCAGCTGTATTATTTCTTTTGATGAAACTGTTCAATAAGTTGTGTGCAGGCAAGACAGCAAGGCGTCCAGCAGGAACACTGATGGATCAGCATGTGTGATACGGCTTTCAGTTATGTTTGGTAGTGGTTCTCCTCAGCTTCTCCAAGTCAGCTAGAGTACAGCACTCCTCCTTCTCCTTGTGAAGACCACAATACCTCCAGTTTCCAAAGCTGTGTTTACAATTGATGCTGCCCCAGATTCATGGTCACATAGAGGCAACTGTTAGAGACTATTGTGTAGGCAACTCATGTTGTAGGCAACAGCTCAAATAAACCCAAAGGTTCATTCTCCTCAATTGTGTTGAACTCAAGAGATGTTAGTTTTCCTAACTAACATCTCATCCAGGGAAGGTATGGAGGACCAGAGGGATCACCCTCAAGCCTGAGCACTAGCAGGATTTGCGTGGAGTACTACTGCCATAGATCAGCCCCTCTAGCAGAGCAGCACAGCTCCATTTGTGCTGGTTTTCCCAGCTCTTTGAACTGTTTTGTGGTTTTGGGAAACTGTGTTGTAGCCATTCCAGGTGATGTTGGTAACTAGTTGTAAAATACTGTCATTTTTTATTGTTGGTTGTATAGAGAAGTTTGTGTACAGTGTTGTACAGCTGGAGGGTTATTTGTACATAAGGGGGAGAACAAAAGAACATTATGTGTCACCTCCAGCAAATGTTGATATTGTTGGTCAGCCAAAGATTTCTTATTCTTTGCTGTTTAAACTTGTGCCTTACTATTGTATATAATAAATGTATAAACATGTTTATTTTCTCACTGTTCCAGTGTGAATATATTCAGAACCCAAGAAGAAAGGCCTTTTAAAACAATTTTCCAAGCTTTGTACACAACATGCTAAAACTAAGCAGGGATGCCTCAAGGACTGTAAGGTTGCACTTACTCCATTTTTCACCGTTGCTAATGAAAGGCCCTACAGCAGGTGCCACCATGGGTGTATGTGGGCATGAAATCAGTAGGTCTCCAAAGCAGAAGATCAAACTGGAAGCTTGGCCAAGCAGGAAGAGCAGGATTTTAGTGAGATCATCTTCACCTGAAGGAGATGAGGGTGGAAATTTAATGAGACAGTTTGATGAAGATCTGAATATGCTTTAGCCCTGTATTCCCACTAAGCATAGCACTCCCTTTGATTTTTTTAATTTGTTCTTGAGGGTCTGAGGCTTCTTTTTTTGACAGGTGTTGTGTCAGTGTGGGTGAGGTACCTAAATACCTTGTAGATCTAGATATTCTTGAATTATATGACTATAATGTCTTCAATAGGGAATAAAAATCAAATCCCAAATTTGAAGCTGTTGTACGGGCAAGGGAAATGCTCCAGCCCAATGGAAATATTGTTCTTATGTTTGTTAATGCAACTGAAATAAATGGAGGGAGGGGAGCAAAAGTTACCCAAGTGCCTGGGTACCCCTGGCTTTGAGTAGGAGGTTTACTCAGCAGGCTCTCACATGCTCTTGGAAGTATCTATTAGAAAATTCCTGAATCAGGTCCCAGGGAGCTGAAGGCATGAAAGACATGAATGCCACTGAGGGCATCTCTCTCCTATGTGTTCTCTTCCTCCTGTCCCAACCTTCTCTCCCCAAATCCTTGCACGTGTTTTAGCAAAGATCATGGGGAGTTGCAGAAATTTGAGCAGCAGTTTGCTTCACCCACATCCCAGCACTTCATATTCCCCATATGAGCACAGGTCAGCCTGACCCATCTGATCACTCCATCTTCAAGACATGGCAGCTGAAAGTATTTGTCGCACCCTGACTCTCTACCATCAGGAACAAAAATTTAGTGATTTTTGAGATTTGACAGTAAAATTTGGGGCTTAGCTTGTTTGGTTTTCAAGGCCGTGGGAGAAAAGAAACTAACAGAGGCCAAACCAGTGGCAGGGTGGTAAAAGCCTCATGGCCAGCTTGGTTTGTGGGCCACCCTTAGTCAGGTTTTTGAGTACCCTGTGGCGGATGAGCTGCTCACCCAGTGTGTGTGTGGGACAGCCACTGTGGTGGGGTCTCTGCTGGGCTGCCCCTCCCAGCCTGCAATGATGGAGGCTTCAGAGGACAACTCTTCCTACAGGTCTGTAGCTCTTATACAGAGATCATGGAAATTTGAGAAACATTCCTCCTCTTCCCCACGGTGCAAGAGTGTTGTTCAAACAGCAGTCTGCAGGGAAATCAAAGTGTAGGGAAGTGCCTGAGGCCAGTGCCGAGCAGGTGCTGGCACTGCACCAACATGCTGGTCATGGACTCACCCCTTGAATGCCTGTACTAAAACTGGTGGATGCAGTGGCCTCACAAGCCTGAAGGTAGTAACCCCCCTCCCTGTGGCCCAAAGCAAATGGCGAAAACAGGGCACGATGTGCCAAGTGCAATACCACCTGAGAGATGGGTAAAACACAAGCAGCTGTCATGGTCCCACCGTGATTAATGTTCATCCAGACCTTAAGCCATGGTTTCGCAGCCTTGTAAAACCAACCTCAAGTGCCCAGCATTCCTGAGCTATAAAAGGCCCAGGAATTCATTGACTCAAGGTATGAAGACCACAAGCTATTTTCTTTCATACTGACCACTTCAGCTTTAGATGAATAAATACCAGCGCACATATTTTCCAGAGTAACCCTGCATGGCCCTGCTGTAGCCCAGACTTTGGTCCTGTGCCAGTGCCTTCCACTTTGACACAAAGCAGGGCAGCAATAAGAGATGAGATGCAGGTCCATGTTGGTTGGTCCCTGATCTTGTGAGGGGATGAGGACCTGCGGCAAAGCTCAGTACTGGGTGGGGACTGAGTTTTCTGAGGTACCACATGATGAGCGATGGAGCTATTGGCAGGCTAAAAGTTGGAGACTGGCAGTGCCTCTCAAGAGGTCATATCTACATCTGACTATGCTTGGTGGACTTTGACTCCCTGTTCATAACTCCCCCAGTTTCTGCATGCCCTGGGAGTGGCCTCAGGCCCCTGCAGAAGCAGGGTGGGCAGCCAGTGACCCTCCAGGCATGCAAAGCTTTCTACAGGACAGCTGGTCTTGGAATGAGGATGAGAGACTGTGATGGCAGCTGACATCCCTCTGCCAGTCCTTGGTTTGGGACTTGATCAACCTAAGTAAGAAAAAACCTGCTCGGAGGAAGCTCCAGGAGGGAGAAAGATGTCATAAGATGTGAGGAGATGAAAGTCCCCTCCTTTGGCAAGTTATTCAGAGCATTTTTTAAAATTACCATTTCTGGTAGGCTTGCTCTTAAAATTCCACTGATATTTGAGGAGCAAAAAAATTGCTGCTTGTGTGAATGCCACCTGAATTCATAGCACACCCAGAAACAACCAGGTCAAGTACCAAATCCAGTCTTTTTCTGCACTTACTGGAGGATTAGTGACCACAATGTCTTTGCTGTGATGCTAAATCCTAAGCCTATCAAAGGTGGGACCTGGGAACCTCATGGAGTACCCAAATGAATTGCTCCAGGACTGCTGAAGGAGCAGAATCAGCCCATCATCCAGGTTCAGACCTCTGTCACAGGGAAGCCCCTCCTTTCCTTATTGCTGGGCAAAGCAGAATGTAGGGATGGGGCAGCCTGTGGGTTCAGCCACCTCTCACAGGGACCAGAGAAGGGTCTGTGTACAGGGCATGCTCACCATACACTTGCAGGGAGCCTGTGTTGTGTGGGTTTGGCTCCAGTCAGGTTTGGAACTGAAGAGAGTTAGAGAACTGAAGCATCACCAGCACCAAACCACATCTGGGTTGGGCATGATGCTAGGGGCAGCAGTAATCTGCAGTCTCCTCCCTCAGTAGAGTGTAGTAGGGTGAGCAGAGGGGGCTGTCCCCATCCATGCTCACCCATGCTGTCTCTGTGGGCTGGCAGGCTCATCACAGAATCATAAAATGGTTTGTGTTGGAAGAGACCTTAAAAATCATCTAGTTCTAGCCCTCCTGCCATGGTCAGATATACTTTCCACTAGACCAGGTTGCTCAGGACCCCATCTAACCTGGTCTTGTAACCACTGCCAGTGGTGAGGCATCCATGTCTCTGCAATCTATTCTGGTGCCTCACCATCCTCACAGTAATGAGTTTCTTCCTTATACCCAATCTAAACCCACACTCTTTCAGCTTAAAGCCCCTTCCCTCTGTCCTACACCTCCTGGTGTCCTACACACCATTGTAAAAAGTCCCTCTCTGGCTTTCTATTAGCATCCCTTTGTAGCTCTGGCTTTCATTCTCACAGCACGCATCCCACCCTGCCTCCTTGCTGCCCCCCCTCTCACCCTTCTGTTTCCACTATCTTCTTTCGACTCAACCCTGTCAGAAACAAGGCAGGGAAATCCCAGGGCAATCAGGTCTTCATGTGCCACCAGGTCGTTTTGCTGATTAGTTTTAAGACTGAACAGCTGTGAGGAAGNCTTTCTACAGGACAGCTGGTCTTGGAATGAGGATGAGAGACTGTGATGGCAGCTGACATCCCTCTGCCAGTCCTTGGTTTGGGACTTGATCAACCTAAGTAAGAAAAAACCTGCTCGGAGGAAGCTCCAGGAGGGAGAAAGATGTCATAAGATGTGAGGAGATGAAAGTCCCCTCCTTTGGCAAGTTATTCAGAGCATTTTTTAAAATTACCATTTCTGGTAGGCTTGCTCTTAAAATTCCACTGATATTTGAGGAGCAAAAAAATTGCTGCTTGTGTGAATGCCACCTGAATTCATAGCACACCCAGAAACAACCAGGTCAAGTACCAAATCCAGTCTTTTTCTGCACTTACTGGAGGATTAGTGACCACAATGTCTTTGCTGTGATGCTAAATCCTAAGCCTATCAAAGGTGGGACCTGGGAACCTCATGGAGTACCCAAATGAATTGCTCCAGGACTGCTGAAGGAGCAGAATCAGCCCATCATCCAGGTTCAGACCTCTGTCACAGGGAAGCCCCTCCTTTCCTTATTGCTGGGCAAAGCAGAATGTAGGGATGGGGCAGCCTGTGGGTTCAGCCACCTCTCACAGGGACCAGAGAAGGGTCTGTGTACAGGGCATGCTCACCATACACTTGCAGGGAGCCTGTGTTGTGTGGGTTTGGCTCCAGTCAGGTTTGGAACTGAAGAGAGTTAGAGAACTGAAGCATCACCAGCACCAAACCACATCTGGGTTGGGCATGATGCTAGGGGCAGCAGTAATCTGCAGTCTCCTCCCTCAGTAGAGTGTAGTAGGGTGAGCAGAGGGGGCTGTCCCCATCCATGCTCACCCATGCTGTCTCTGTGGGCTGGCAGGCTCATCACAGAATCATAAAATGGTTTGTGTTGGAAGAGACCTTAAAAATCATCTAGTTCTAGCCCTCCTGCCATGGTCAGATATACTTTCCACTAGACCAGGTTGCTCAGGACCCCATCTAACCTGGTCTTGTAACCACTGCCAGTGGTGAGGCATCCATGTCTCTGCAATCTATTCTGGTGCCTCACCATCCTCACAGTAATGAGTTTCTTCCTTATACCCAATCTAAACCCACACTCTTTCAGCTTAAAGCCCCTTCCCTCTGTCCTACACCTCCTGGTGTCCTACACACCATTGTAAAAAGTCCCTCTCTGGCTTTCTATTAGCATCCCTTTGTAGCTCTGGCTTTCATTCTCACAGCACGCATCCCACCCTGCCTCCTTGCTGCCCCCCCTCTCACCCTTCTGTTTCCACTATCTTCTTTCGACTCAACCCTGTCAGAAACAAGGCAGGGAAATCCCAGGGCAATCAGGTCTTCATGTGCCACCAGGTCGTTTTGCTGATTAGTTTTAAGACTGAACAGCTGTGAGGAAGAGGATGCAATTATCTAGGTATTTGTACAGTACCTTGCACAGTGGAACGATATGTGGTGGCCAAAAATCCTTGTCTCAAGCTGTAAGTAATGGTATTTGTTGTTGATGATTACCTGCATGCCAGCTCAGTGCACCTCTGCTTTTAAAATGAAATCATTGTACAAGTTGCCCAAATCTAACTCTGGTGCACAAGTCAGAGCCCTTTCACTTAGGTGTTAAGTAATGCCTTATCCCCAATGCTTTTTTTAGATGGATGAGCCTTTATTTTCAGATGCCATGAGTGCCTTATCATGTTACCCAGATGGCTCTGTCTGCTCCTCTGCCTGCAGGGCCCTGAAGCCTCACTCGACCCTGGCTGGAGATGCACCACCAGCCTCCTTTGTCCCTGTCACCATCTACCACCAACAGGTCCCCAGTGCCATTCTCCAGCAGCCATGTGCCAAATCCTGGGCAAAGGTGGCTGGCAGCAAGGTGTCTGCCTGTGTGTCAGAACAGCATGGAAGCCACTCACCCTGCTGCCCTGTCTTGATGGCTCTTCCTTGGCACTTAAACTGGAAAGGCTCTGGGATGGGGATCATGGACATCGCGTGTTTGTACAGCACACAGCACATCTGAGTTTTGGTCTGAAGAGTGACTCCTGCCTGTAATGATGATACTAATACCAATATTGTAATAGTAATATTAATTATTATAATAATAGCAATTAGAGTAACAGCAACAGTAGAGGAAGAGATAGAACAAGAGGAATAAGACTAAGACCAGGAGGATGTAGTTGAAGATGTCCCCCATCATTGCTTGGGGTTTGGACTAGATGACCTTCAAAGGTCCGTTGCAACCCAAACCATTCCATGATCCTATGGCAAGAATATAAATAAGAATAGGAATTGGAACAAGAAAATAAGAAAAACAAAGAATAGGAATAGGAAAAAGCATAATAAAAAAATCAGTTAATCACAGGGAACAAGAAAATTAAGAAGAGAGGAAGAAAAGAAGAAGGAGGAGAACAAGAAATTTGTTTACTGCAAGTGGTAAAAGAAAGGTTTGAATGTGAAGAATTTGATTCTACAGTGAGCTACAAATTCATGCTAGGGGAAAATTGTCTGTTGATCCTGGCCAGGCCAGTTCAAACATAGGCCTTTCCAGGTAAAAAGCTTGACTTAAGCACAGGGCTTTGAGTATTCATGGAGAGAATGGGATTTTGTGCTTGTGGGAACTGGGCTGCACTTGAAAACTCTTCATTTTATTATATAGCCGCTAGTTTTGAAAGTCCTTGCGTCATCATCCAGTCAAACTGTTACGACCTAAAACAGCTACCTCGGGCTACGTTCATTTTGGTTTTAGAGAGGAATTTCATATACCTCTCTGGAGCAAACATTTTCCAGCACTTGACAGTCTTCACCCAGCATGTTGGCTTTCTCCTTGGATCTTTCACCAGTGGCAAGATTTTTCCCATGTGAAAAATGTACTTGAAGTCCTAAGTAGAAAAGACTTTTTTGAATGCAGGAACTCACCCCCAGCTTGCTGGAGAAGGGAATGCCATTTTGAGGCCTTCATCAGGACCAGCTGCAGAGTTCCACTGCCCTGGGCATTTGTTGATGGGTCCCAGAGCCCCTCGGCAGTGCTGTGCCATCATGATGTGCAAAAATCATGACCTGTGGCCAGTCCCTCCTGATCCCAGCAGAGCTGGTATGGAGGGGCACTGCAGCCCCACATTTGCTTGGGCACTGTCCGGCAGGTGGGGATCCCTTTGGCAATCTCCTCCTCACCCCATCAGCTTCATCAGGGAAGCACCATGGAGCCTCCACCCATCACCAAAGGCATTTGTGTGGTCTATCCAGCTGAATGTTGCATGTGACAAAGGTTCCATTGTAGAAAGAAAGACCATCACAGAAATAGCAGAGCAGCATAGAAGGAGTGAGAATTGGAAGGAACACATATGACTATGCATTGTTTTTTGGTCAGCATGGGGCCTTCCTGGGATGAGCACTGCAGCCATTCCCCTTTGTGGTGGTGAAACATTACTGTTGGACCCTTTCAGTTTTTTCAAACCTTTCCTTTCAGATCTGTGAAGCAAATTGTTCTCAGTCATACTGATGCTTGTTTGGGCCTCAGCTTAGCCATGTTTCCCTTAGCTGTAAAGGCAACTATGTGTTTGGGAAAAAGGACAGAGAAGTCAGCACTGTTGCAGTGGAGGAAAAGCACATTCTTGCAGGTTTCAAGATATGGGAGCGAGATGGTGTATGGACCTGATCTTATCTCCAGAATGCCAACAGAAGAGAAGAAGCAGGAGTGGTTACTTGGTTGGTACTAAAGCAACATACAGAGAAGGGGATGAAATGGTTCAGGATACTTCTGTCATTTATAGACTTTTTCAATCATGGTGCTGGCATGAAGTGGATGGTGTGTGGAGTTCTCCTAAATTGCCGACAGAGTCTAGCTTATTGCTGCACTAGAGTAGTTATCTAATATCCTATTTATATCCAGCTCCCAAAGACTAGAACCTTCCAAGACACATAAACCTGAAAGGTCCTAAAGCCTGCCTGGACAAGGGGATCAAACGCACCCTCAGTCATTTTGCAGACAACATCAAGCTGGGAGGATAAGAAGGCTCTGCAGGGGGATCTGGAAAATCTGGAAAGGCTGTAATGATGGGCCAAGGCCAACTGTATGAGGTTCAACAAGGCCAAGCGCTGGGTCCTGCACTTGGGTCACAACCCCAGGCAGTGCTACAGGCTGTGAGAAGAGTGGCTGGAAAACTGCCTGGTGGAAAAGGGTGTGTTGGTCCACAGTTGCTTAACATGAGCCAGCAGTGTGCCCGGGTGGCCAAGAAGGACAAAGGCATCCTGGCCTGTATCAGCAATAGTGTGGCAGCAGGACCAGGGCAGTGATTGTCCCCCTGTACTCAGCACTGGTGAGGCCACACCTGAAATCCTGTGTTCAATTTTGGGTCTCTCACAATTAGAAAGGTATTTTGGTGCTGGAGTGTTTCCCCAGAAGGTCAGTAGAGCTGGTGAAGAGTCTGGAGGACAAGTCTGATGAAGAGCAGCAGAGAGAGCTGTGAGTGTTTAGTTTGAGGGGGGACCTTACTGCTCTCTACAACTACCTGAAAGGAGGTTGTAGGCAGGTGGGGGTTGACCTCTTCTCCCAGATAACAAGTGACAAGATGAGAGGAAATGGCCTGATTGCATTAGGGGAGGATTTGACTGGATATTAGGGGAAAATTCTTCACAGAAAGGGTTGTCACCATCCCTGGAAATGTTCGAAAAACACGTGGATATGACATCTGAGGACATATTTAATGGTGAATGTGGTGGTGGTGCCAAGTTGACAGTTGGACTTCATGATCTTAAAGCTCTTTTCCAACCTTAATGGTTTTATGATCTTTAAGGTCCCTTGCCAACCCAAACCATTCTTTTATTCTATGATCTTTAGGGTCAGATGTGGGTGTGGATGGGGATTTCTGTGTTGTCATAGAGTTGAGACTGGCAAGCATGGGAATGGTGTCTTTAATGAAGACCTTAACTTCCCATCACACTGTTAGTAATGATGAGATGTGGCTGCTCCAGGACACCAGAGTCTGGTTCTTTGCTAATTAATCCAAAAGAGTTTTTTGCTTGGCTTTAAAAATAAGTTGTTAGCTTGATGTTAACTTTTTCAGTGGGGGAATTTTGAGAAATTAAGGGAATTACTCAGGGAAATCAGCTAACTTCCAACAATCTGGAATGTAATCCCGGGCAAGAGAAGAAACCTCTCAGGGGAAAGGCTAAATCCTTAAATGGATGAATTACCACCAAAAAAAAAAAAAAAAAAAAAGGTTATTACGAATATTCACGAGCCTGTAATGGATGGAAAAAGGGATTAACTAGCCAAGAGAATTTTATGTTAAAGGTCACACAGTGCAGGGGTACCATGAGAATTGCCAAAGTCAAGTTGGTTAAGTCTTGCAAAGGAAATAAAAACAAGTAGCAAAAAGTTCCTGAATCATAAATGAAGAAGAAGGAAATGTGGCTTCTGTGTGCCCACAGTATGGCAGAGGCTAAAGCTACTAAATCCCTACTATATAATGCACCCTCAAATGAGGTGGCTGTTTGGTGTCAGGCTTTAGGAAGAATGAGGATGCTGAATCTCAGACCAAACTGAAGATGGATGGACATCAGGAAACAACCACATCTAAAGGAGAAAGAAAGCTCAATGCATGCAATTTGGAGAAACTGGACCAGCTCCACCCCAGACTCAGAGAAGAAATGGCCATGAAATTGCAAGTGCAGCAGTAAGTATTTGAAATTAATCTACAGTGGTTTAGAAGTGGTGCTGGTAAATAGTAATTTAAGGAATGCAAGAAAGATGGCCTGGGAAACTGCAGCTCTGCCTGTCTGCAGCAGGCCTGTCAAATGAAATCCTTGCTTAAGGAATTATTCAATTCCTGAATAAATGAGTATTCTTGGCAAAGATAAGGCATTCAATCATATTTTTCTAGACTTTTGTTTATGGTGTTTTTTGAGAAATTGTTACTTAAAATGGAAAAGACAGTACCTGGTAGGAAGAAACTGTGAAATGGGTAGCAAAGGGACTAAGGGAGATACCAGTTTTCTGTCACAGAATGAATTTATTCAGGCTTCATGAAGATAAGTTCTGGTGATCCTCAAAGATCAGTCTTAATCATTTAGTATTTCTGGTAGTGCCAGTGGCACAAAAAATAATATGCCGATGAATTTGTGATAACATAAACATGTAATAATTTTAACAAAAATTAAAGGATTTATATGTCACTTTGGAGGAATTGAACAAACCTGTGCAGTGGAATAGCAGAAATGGGATGAAGTTTAAAAGGACAAAAAAACCTGAATCTATGGATAATGGCAATGTCCCCCAGCAGACAGGAATATACATATATACATATATACATATATATATATATACACCTATACATATATATGTTTATATATACCTATACCTTTGTTTCAAATGCTGATGACAGATGATGATGCTGAACCATTAACACAGTGGTGTCCTAGAAAATCCAAGTACCCTCACAAGAGTATTAAGCACTTATGAGCAACCTCCCACTTTTGTAGGAGGAGGGGGAAATATGGCCCATCCATGTTTGAAGGAAATTACTCTAACCCTGAATAGGTCCCAGGCTGAGTGAAGTGATGCAGAGCACTCTGAGAGGAGAAAGCAGAAGCTTGGCTTTTCCAGCTTGCAGGACAGGAGCTGGCTGGTTGTTGTTACCTTCTGCCTGAGTGGCACTGGGGAAGGTTGAAGAAATGCTGAGCTAAGAAGCTGCCCTTGGGATCAGGGCCTTGCAGCTGTGGTTTCCTTTCCTTCAGCATCCCATTTCTCAACCCAGCCTACTGCAGAAAGGTTGGAAGTAACCTCCTTCAGGGATAGATCTGCCTGATCTGGATGGATCTGAGGTGAAGAGATACTGAACTTAGTGAAATCTGAGATCACAAGGGCTCAAAGCATTCTCTCAGCTGCCACCTTGCATCTTATTTGACCCTGAAGTTTCTGCTGAGCTTCTCACGTGGCTGAGCTGCCAGAGCTGTTGCAATAGCCCTGGGGGTTACACCATGCTTGGACCATGTGGTGCTCCATGCAGACCCAGGAAGTCCTGGTGACAGGAGCTTCTTCCCTGCCACTGCTCTCCAACAGAGAACCATCAAGACCATCGCCTGCTGCAGCCACTGGGATTCCATTTAAGCATCTCTTCACCTCATTACCAGCAGGAAGGGTCAGGAGGAACCTCTGGGATCTGATGCTCTTATAGAAAACACTATGGTAGCACATTTTCTCCCAGTGTTTCCAGCTGTAAAGATCCTGTCTCTCTCTTGGGCCCATCCTGGCCAGGATGTTCCAGGGCTCAGAAAGGGAGCTGTCAGTAAATAACCAAGCATGGATCCAAGGCGGGAACTGAAATAATGGAAACCAGCCCTAAACAGATGGAAAACACCAAAAGGATGTTTAAATGGAATTGATTTTTACTTCCTACTTTGAAATGAATGTGCTTTGAACAACCACACCTTTGGACGTTTGTTTCCACCCTCCATGGGTGAACAGGCCCCAGGGCAGGGAACAGAAGACGTTTCCCTAAATATTTAGGTGCTTACCCAGACTCCTTCCAGAAGGCTCTGAGGGAATTTGGGAAAAATGTTAGCCAGAAATCTCAGGAAAGCTGTGGGTTGGTGTAATGACTTTTGAGCCCACCTTGGGAAGCCTGAGCTTGCCAAATATTTAGGAAGGGAGAGGGAGAGCCATGTATGAGCCATAGCCTTTTTTAATCACAAGTAACCTCAGTCTCAAAGCACAAAGTAAATTGCCTAAAGATCAGCATGAAAATGATCAAAAAGGAAAGCTTATAAGGTCAAACCCCCAATCACTAGGCACTGTTCCTCAAAAACAACTTGTTCTAAAACAAGTTAATTGTTCTGAAACAAATTAATTATTATTCATCAGCTCACCATGGCCTGGATGCAGAGCTCATAAGAAGACACCTCTCCCATCATGCACCCAGAGCACTGAGCCACAGGCTATGACAAGCTCCCTGAAACACAAAAATACGATGAAAACTAACAGTATAGTGAAATTACTGAAACAGGGTCACCCAGAAATCCAGGCATCCAAATCCTTGAGTCACTTCTGCTCAGCTCAGCCCATCTGAAGATACCCTCTGCGAAAAACCTCTGACTTGTGTGTTGTGCAGCAACGGTCATGACTTGATGAGCAGAAATCCCCAAGAAGCATCATCCCTGGAGACTGGCAGCACATCACTCTGCCTGAGCATGGCTGACAGGCTGCACTGTCCAATGGCCCTGGACACACAGACACATACATATCTTTTCTGGTAACAAGGACTCCCTGCTGGTGCTGTAGGCCTCTTCCCACCACGTCCCTGCCAAGAAAAGCAGTTGTTTAATCAAGAGGAGAGAATCAGATCTGCTGTGGCCTTGGTCCCTTTGTCCCAGGCCACTGCACCCTGAGGCTTGTGGAGGTGCCTCTGGGCTGAGGTTATTTTGAATTGCGCACCTCTGCACTCCTAACTGAAAACAGTCGCTGTAAGGCCCTCAAAGCTATAACTAATAGTGATAGTAATAATAATGGTAATGGTAATAATATCAACAATTCTTACATATCCACTATCAAACTGATCCTTTGTTACACGTCTCTTATTTTCAACCAGAAACTGTTGCTATGGGCAACATGGAAATTCGATGAGCTGTCAGGAAGAGCAAAATTGAAAAGGGAGCTGAAATGTGTCACAGTATCTAATATTTTCACAGCAGAAATCCACCCAAGGATCACCAAGCACTTTCCCACAGCAAAGGGACCTTGCCCTACAGCACCCTGAAGCGTCAGATCCCTGTCACTTGCAGGGATTGAGGTGGTCAGAGGCAGACCTCGAAATCCATGCTGTCCCCCTGGAGGTGCAAAATTGGTTCTGGCTCCTGCTAGCATGCCTACACACCTCAGAGCAGCCAGCAAGGCTGGAAACAAACCTATCACTTCAGAGGATTTACTTCCTATCCCTGAGGCTGGCCCAAAGCGCCAGTGGAGATCAGCCCTTCAGAGGAGCTGGAAGGCCCTGAAGAGATCTCAGGGTTGGGACCCTCCATTTTACTCTCAGCCACATCACCCTTTGGTGACCCTCCACTACTACATGCCTACCAAGAGCTCCCTACCAGGATGCAGGCAACTCAACCAACCCAACAACCATCTGGATACAAACACTAAGACAGCCCCACCTGCTATGTTACATGGATGTTACTTCCCCCAAAAAAGTGGTTGAAGATGTAAATTCAGGCTCTGGACCTCCAGTTGTCCACAGCACAAAATTATGTTCCTGTTGGCTCTCTGTGGTGTAGCAAGATCCTGCCAACTCTGCAGGGGAATCTCTGCTCTGATGCCTGAGGCAACTCCTCCCCCTCCTTCTTCACTGACCTTGGTGTCTGCAG
>VYZS01070018.1:12128-33890 GCA_013400695.1 Neodrepanis coruscans | reverse complement strand
TTTTTTTTTACAGGTTTTATGTCTGGCATCTGTATAATTCTGCTCTGACCTAATGTGTCTGTACAGGGATTGCATTAAGATGGTATTAAATGGCAGAAAATTAAGTTTCTGAGTAGCAGAAATAGAAAAAAAAATTCAATTGGGTGGAAACTGAAATGGAGATATACAAGTAAGAAATGGTATGAAGGTACAAATTTACCAAGAAGGCAGAACCAATATTAGCTTGACCTGAGGTAGTGAATGATCTCGCAGTTTAGTCTCCCACCAATTTGCAGAGAGACTGTCTCTCTTTTCCCCCACTTCTGTCTTCTCCTACTCTGTAGTTTTTAATAATCACTTTGTTCAAAGCTGGAGGATGCCCACATGCTGGTATTTCAATCCCATCTCTCCAGAAATGCTGTGTCCTCTCCATAATGTCCTTCAACTTTTCACTGTAAGGACTTCTTTGCCGTAGAGATATTTGCCAACTGATAAATTGCTGGTTTGGGGCTACAAAACCCAGAGGTCTGAAAGAAATTAACCAGTTAAGGAAGGATTCAAGAAATAGAAGAAGTGTATTTAAACAGAGAGGTGCATAGAATAGTTGAGAAAAATAAGATGTTTTTACAGAATATCATATGGGAAAGCAAGTATGTCAATAAATTAAAAGGAAGGACAGACTTAATAATAGCTCTTAAAGGACAGATCTTCAATTTCTTCGGGAGACATACTGCAGAAAACAATCTTGCAGAGACACAAAAATAGCTGACTGGTCTGAAAGACACTTTTCAAACTCTCTGGCAAGGTGACAAATTGCTGATAAATGGTATCCAGCTCTAAAATGGTCCACTCCAAATTTGAAGCCCCCCAAACAGTAAAGAAGGGGAAGGGGGATATCAAAGTCTAAGCCCAGATTCTTTCTTTACCTTTAGAAAAAAAATCTCATGAAGCCAGGCTTTGACTTCAAAGAATAGCCCCTTTATCATCAACCACAAGATATATGCAACTAACCCAGCTGGTTAGTTGGCACTCTGTGAAGCCAGTTATCCAGGACTGTTTGTAAATAGAAAGAGATAGGCACTGCCAGAAGACACATTATCCCACTTCAGTAAAAATGCACCTGCAGGAAGAAACTCATGCTGCCTAATGCCCAAGGCCCAGGTGGTTAGCTTAGATAAGACACATTTAGACATTTCATTTCTTCACCCTCTAAAAGCTGTTCCATCTTTTCTTGGGATTTGGTCTTGTTTTTCTGTAGGTCTTGTCTTTATAATGAAAGAAAAAACAGTGAGCCAAGTCCACTTTGGTTTTGCTGGGAAAGAGTCACACAGCTTGAAGTAGACACAAAACAGGCAGAGAAATTGAGAGCAATGATTTTAGGCCCAGTTCTAGGTACAGAGCTGGCACAGAGCAGAGAAAAACAAAAAACACTGCAAATCCTAGATACATTACCAAAAGGTGCTGAGATGAAGCAGCAGAGGACTGGGAAAATTAGGGCACAGTAGGTTTAGGTGCTGATTTTACCTGATTCCTGCTGCAAGGGGAAAGTAGGAGACAGAAAAATCCCAGTGCATTAATTGCTGGAGGTCTCAGCATCATGCAAAACAAGTCTTTGGCAGTCCCCTCTCCTTTTTCCCTTCATCTCACCTCATGATTTACTTTCTGACATTATCATGAAAATTACTGTTATCCCTTTACTTAGCTTAGGTTAGCTGTATTTGAATTTTGCATGCTATTTACTGATGACCTTCACTTCAGAAGTTATCTGCTTTTTGTAGCCTTGCTGTGTAAAGACTGACAGCAACCTTCATCAGAGGATAATTTCCAAATGAAGAAAGTATACACGTGGGACTGTCAGAAGCACTGAATTGATTTGTGCCTGCACCACAGGTCAGATTTCAACCCATTTTTCTTGAAGACAAACTAGACTGATTTATCCTCAGGGGCCTTGCCCTCCACTTCTTACAAGCCTGAAAACTCAGAAAGAAATGATGTATGTTCATTTAGTACACCCATATCATGTGAGGGCAATTGATTCAATTACATTATAGCTACTGGAAACAAAACAGCCATATGGTGAGCTTTCTACCCCAAGGTAAAGGATGCTTCACAGTGACAGCTCTGAACTTGGAGTCAGCTTCCTGCACGGAGCTGTCCCCTAAACAGGCTTCCCTGGGGAAAGCTTTCCCTGAGCCATGGGGAAAATCCAAGTTCAGGTTAGTTAAGTATCTAAACCTCAGTATAGTTCTCTGAAGTTTTATCTGAACCATCTAGAGATGAGTCTGCAAAATTACATTGAAAATCTTGTAAGAAAAGGATTTTGGTGTGCAAGTGTGTATGTGTGTGCAGGCACATACGTACATGCTTTTTGTTACTGCTTAATGCTGGAAGAACAAGAAACAGATTGAGATGAAAAGCAGTAACTGTATTCTGTTTCGCTTCATATGCCATGCACAGTGTTGGCTCTAACGACATAAAAAAATTCAATCATGAGCTAAATCTGGCTTTGAATTGATCAAGTTCTGCCGGCTTCAATGGAGCAGTTGCAGAGATATACTCCAGCCGCTGCTCTAAGCCCACCCATTTTCACACCCTCTCCGCTTTCCAGCAGGCTGTCTAGGCTGCCATCCGGAGCTGGGAAATGCAAAGGTTCACAGATATCTACAAAATCTCCATATGAACCAGTGTGGGGAAATTCAGCGTGGCTTTTGAAATCTAAAAAAATAAAAAAAAAATAAAAAGACAGAAAAAAGAAAAAAGACAGAAATAATGAGCTCCCCCTTTTTCTTATAAAGGGAAGATTTAGTTAAAGAAGTTTTGTTCTGAACATTTCAGCAGAACCACCTTTCCAGGCTCAGATTTTCTATATCTGAACAAAACCCCCTGTGGTCCAGAAAAACCCCACTATGAAAAGCAGCTCTGGGAATATGTATGAGTTGTTCCTAATGAATTAAAAATGTGACAGCAGCTTTGGGATTTTTGTGGTTTGCCTGCGAATTGGTTCTGACCATGAAAAGCCTCCTAGTTTTACCTCAACTAAGTAGAGTAGTTAACCTCAGAGCAGGCAATATTTACTTGTACTTCCCAATACTTAAGACAGGAAATGCCTTAGATGTTGCAAATATTGAGGTTATAAAACTGTAAATGTTTGCCTGTCAGAGGCACCTGACAAGTTTTTACAACCCTCAGCTGTATGCAGGCAGTCACCCCAGCACTCGGGTTTTCCCCATCCTCTCCTCTTTCTCCATTTTACAGAAAGATTCATGAAAAACAGATGTTTTTTGTTCATTTTGGTTTCAACGTTGCTGTCCTACTGGCACTTGTAGAATTGTGACTTGGACTTCACTGAATCCTTTAATTATATACTTTTTTATTGATGGAAAGGGAAATCTCTCAGTTTCCATTTTGTTTGTTGGATACAGAAAGGCTCAAGGGCTCAAGAATATTTTTCAAATATTTTAAAGAAAGAAATTCAGCAAGTAACTTTTAAAAAGATTAATTTAAATTATTTGTCTTTACAGAATTATATAAATCCATGGAGTTCAGAATATGTCAGGACACAGTGAATGACACAGTTTTCTTCTAGCACCACTTTTCCCTATGATACCATAAAAAATTGGCAGAAGAGTTTTCCTACCTAATGTTTTCACTGTGAGCTTACTGGCTTGGGTATTTCCATGCCCATTCTTGCACAGGCATCTCAGAAGTGAAATTAAAATCTGCAGTCTAGTTTCTCTGCTTGGCTGCCCCAGCCTGACGTCACCCATGGCACCCAGTCCCACTGGTGTCACCAGTGCATTGAAGGGAGCACAGAGCACCCCTGCCCAAATGCTTCAGACACCCACCCACTGCCAAGGTGCTTCGCAGACTTCATGGCAGCCTACACATCCCTGCAGGTCCCTGACAGGGTTCAGAACTGGGGACAAAAAGCCGTCACCTGAGAAACAAAATAAAAGGTAATTCATCAGAACATGTAAATGTTGAATGGAAGGAGGTATTTTCCCACCTTCTCGAGGCTGTGCTGGCATTGAGATGGTGTTTGGCTGGTTTTACATGCTCAATGTTGTTCATATACCCTAAATATGACCATATGCTCTCTTTACTCAGAGTGGAGCAAGGCACAGGAAAAGGCTGCCCACAGAGGTTGTGGATGCCCTGTCCCTGGAAGTGTTCAAGGCCAGCTTGAATGGGGCCCTGAGCAACACGATCCAGTGGGTGGCATCCCTACCTATGGCAGGGGGTCTGGAACTAGATGATCCTTAAGGTCCCTCAAACCCAAACCATTCTGTAATCCTACAATATGCTCATATAGACCTTATTCTCATGTAGTTTACACAGGTGAAATCTCCCTGGTGACATTAAGTCTGTCTACATGAGACAGGAGAAGCCCAAGATGTGCGTTCAAGGAATAAAAAGACATCATCAAATTTCTTGATTTACCCTACTATATAAAGGAGAGGAGAATCATATGTCAGGAATTTGTTTGTATGATTCTTCCCTGGAGTACCTCTGTAACATGTCCTTGTGCCATCGGTGAAATTCACTTCCGGGAATTAAATAGGAACATCATCCTTAACTCAAACAACAACCTAGGACATAGTTCCTGCCAAGAGGCTCCTGTAGAAATGAAAAAGGCAGTTTCTAGATTTCTTTTTTAACTGTGATATATTAGGAGCACAGTCACATTCTGCCTTTGTAGCTAGTGCTGCACTGAGCAGAGGGGCTGGGGTGTCAAGTCAAACTTTGCCACTCTCTCCCTCTGGGATTCCATGTGATTATTCCAGCAGCTGCCTGCTGCTGGAACCCCTCCTGACACCCTATTACCACAGCTGAGATGTGTGCTGGCTTGGCATCGTTTATGTTGCTGGTCAGGCACCACTGAGCTCAGGAGCCGTGATTGCTTCTTGCTGCCACAGTATATGTCTGGGAACATCTGAGAGAAGAGATCCACAGCACTGGCACAGTGTCTACTCTGGGTGGCCCCTGCGCTGCCCCAGGGATGAAGCTGCTATGGAAAGGAGCCTATATCAGCCTGACTGTTCTCAGAGGGGACTCAGCAGCCAAAATAATAATATTGTTTAGGTGTGCTAATGACACTGCCCCTGCCAGGTCTGTCCTGAATATCCTTATCTTACTACCCTCCAGAAACTATGCAATAACACTTGAGCACCAGGAGTCTTATTAAATATATGCAGCTCAGCTGAGCATGTTCTAGATGAGTTTTTATTACAAACTACAATATGTCCTTGTCATTAAACAGGCTGCCAATTCATTATTTTGGACATTAACAGAATGCAGAAAGTATCTTAAAATAACATCTTAATTTATATTTTTAACATCTTGGCACCTCTAATTTTTATTTTATAAGCTCCATTAATGCTTAATGTCTGCTGCTACATGGCAGCTCAGCTATACTGACAGCTGTTGCAAGTCTTTCATCTTTGATGCATCTAATTGGTCAAACAATAAATTGAGTACAATTTCTTTGAATCCAAAATATTTTTCCTTTTACTATCTCTTCTGTGTTTGGGGTAGATTTTTAGTACTGTTCCACGTGAAGTATAAACACACTTTTTAAAATACATGTATCCACTAAAATGACCTCCAAAATTTTAGGCGACTTCTGTCTTTTCCCAGGATCTCATTACTTCACATGTGTGAATGTGAGGGTATCAAACACAAAATTTGTAACAGTACCAAATTATTTATCAATTGATAATCTATTTGGAGTTCGAAAAAAAAAAAGGAGATAAAAATAGCCTGGTTAGAGGGAAAAGGGAGAATAGTCTCTTTTGACCCTTTATCAGTTACATTACTTCACTGCTCAAAACCATGTAATTTATGATTTATAGATACATCACATTTTGCTACATTGAAGGATTTTTAGAAAGTGGATACCATCTTTAGTGTCTCAAATACAATCACTGCTTATTAGCTTTGCAACCTTTTCATGACTCAAAAATGTATAGAATATTGTAAATATTTGCATACACATAGGACTTTTTTAAGCTCAAAAAAAAAAATCTATTAAAGTTGTTCTAAGACTCACTGTCATTGGAAACCAGACTGTAAACTCTTTTTAATGAATCAAGATGAACTTGAATATCCTTTTTGAATTTGTATGTTTTGCCTCATTTCCATAGCCTCTTGTTCTTTAACGTAAAAGGAGCTGCCAGCCTCAGGTATCCTCTGTCTTATACATGGCCTTCATTAGGATTCACTCCCAGGTCTCCAGAAAGTTAAAAAGGAAGCAGCTTCAGGAAATGCCACTTCTGGCACTACTGAGTTTGGAGAGGTATAGCAGTCTCTAACAACTATCCTGTGCACTCAGCTAGCCCACAGTCCCACTGGTGAACTTTCATTAAACACTATGCTCCTTAAAACTGCAAGGCAGCAGGACAGTTTCTTTAGCAGCCAAGGAATTTTCTACCAAAACAAACCAGGGATCCATATATCAGTGTTTCTTTTTTTTTATACCAGTTACTGTTAAATACTTCAGTGGAAAGTGTAAACAATGATCTTGATTTAGCAAAATAACATCTGCTTTGCTTTAAATGTGTTTAAGACCTTTGGCTTCTGTCTTCATTAAAAGAATATCACAACTTGAGTAACTTTTAAAATGTACATTTAATATGTTGACTCCAGGTTGAATGTATTTTTACCTTGCCTGCAAAAAGTTTCAGGAGGACTGAATCTTGTGCCTAAAGCTAAGTAGGAATTTGAGTGCTTCCTTGGCAAAGAATACATAAGAGCATATAAGTGAATGTACTGGTCAATCAGGTTATGTTGATACCACTAAATGAAAGCCAGCCAAGAACTGATCTTGGGCCCCAGGGGCAGAGAGTTGCCCTTTCTGCGGCACGTTTGTCTTGGAACCAAATATTTGAAATAGTTTGAAGAGGAGCCAGAGGATGAGCTGGCTTGCAAAGCAACAGGGACAACAAGAGTCCAGGCTCTCCCTCCCTGCACACTTTTACTTAGTGGTACAGACATACCCTTAGGATCCTACACGCCAGTTCTCATACCATTTATCTGTTCAGTTAGCTCCACAGATTTCACTTCTGTTATTCCTGCCTACACCAGTGCATGCCCCTCAAAGGCCTTAATAAATTTCTTACTTATGTAATCTTAAATCCCAGACAAAGATTTTTTTTTCAGGTCAGGATGCAAATGCCATGATGAAAACATGTTTGTATATCCTGGGAATCTAAGGTTTTACATTACTGATGATGTGCCTATTTCTTTTAATCCAGCTCTTCCATCAATAGCCGGGACTGATCTGTTCCATTTTACTTATGTTCTGGAAATCTCAGTTGTATATGTTGATTTGATGTCAGATGACAAAACCAGACTTTAATGAATTTTTTTTTTTAGGAACAAGAGTGAATCAGACCTGTAACTGAATCTTCACAAAAATACTATATTTAGAAACTTGTGATTCCCTCACCAATTTGATTAACTCAGTTTACCTCAAAGTACAATTACCATCTGAAACATCACAGATTTATGTACTATTTTTAAACCTCCCAAACTATTTTTCTTATGGCACAGTGAGGATGCTGGTGTAAAAAGCCTGGCTATAAATTACTGGAAATTAAAACAAATATCACCATTTTTGGAGGTGTGTTCCAGACCCCCAACTGTTGAGCTTGACAGGTTGTCTTTAAAATTTCTGTGTTTAATTTAAAATGTCTGACTGCTGTAATCAGTAGATGACATAAAAAGCATAATGCACAGAAGAAATAATGGTGGAAGTTAATACCTAAGTAACACATTTATTTTCTTCCCACACATTTCTATTTTATAAGTTAAAGCATTTTTAGTCAGTCATGGTTGGATTCTTTCTCATAAGACAGTATGAGAACTTCATGTAAGGCAGCTACACCAAGACCCTTTTTCTTGATATTTCACAAACAAATTGGATGCCAAAAGCAAGAGAAAAAAAATGGAAACATGATGGCAGACCATTCAAAACCACAATTTGAAATAGAATTTCCGTTGTTGTTTGTAAATATAAATCAGAAAGCAGTCCCCTTCCCAAAACTAAGGAACCTGCAGATCCTTTTATAGTAGTAGGGTATCCAGAAGTTTTAATCAATATTTTTACTGCTTTTGCTGAATGAGAAAAAAATAAGGCTGAGCTACAGAATGAAGCATAATCTACAATTTATCATTTAAATATGCAAGTGTCTATGGGAAAAAGACTGGAACATGTCAGAGAAAGAAGACTTAGTAATATGTTACATTTCAGTGATTCTTTCAGCCCATACCTCAACAGTTTTTAGCTACTAAGTCAGTCACTTATTTTTAGATCTAAATTTCTCTCTGTCACATTATGAAACTGTTATCTAATTTATAAGGTACTCCATCAAAAGTTCCAGTTTTTAACCATGAGGTAACAGAAAGTATCAAATGTGTTAACTAAAGGACCTCCCAGGCAGTTCTGACGTCCATCTTTTCTAGTATTCTGCCTCCTTTATTCTAATCCCTGTCTTTTCCTTGCACCTTTACTGTAATTTTGTGGGACAAAGCCTGAGCAAATACCCCAATAAATAAATATCTAAATAACTTGTATTTCATAGAATGGCTTGGGTTGGAAAAGATCTTAGAGACTACCTAGTTCCAATCCTCCTGCTATGTAAAGGGACACCTTCCCCTAGATCATGTTTCTCAAAGCCACATCCAACCTGGCCTTGGAAAGTGCCGGGGATAGGGCATCCATAACTTCTCTTGTCAACCTTTTCCAGTGCCTCACCACCCTTACAGTAAATAATTTCCTCCTAACATCTAATGTATATCTCCCCTTTTAGTTTAAAACCCCTTGCTCTATTGTTATATGCCCTTTTAAAAGTCTCTCTCCAGCTCTATTGTAGGATGTTTAAGGTCTCCCCAGAGCCTTCTCTTCTTCAGGCTGAACAGCCCCAACTCTCTCAGCCTGTCTTCATATGTGAGGTGCTCCAGTCTTCTAGAGTATTTAAGGTCACAGAGGGAAAGAAAAAAATGCAACTCGCAACATTTATAAACAAACATTTATAGCTCCATGTGAGAGGACACTGGAGCACTGTGAGGGTGCAGGGGTTACCTGGTAGCAGCAGCCCCCTTGGCCCAGAGCTTCTCAGGAGCACAGCCAGCCAGCAAGAAAGGTAGCAGCTGACTTGGATGACTCAGTGTACACGGGAAAAGTGCAGAAACCACTGTGCAGGGGCACTGTACAGGCACTGTTTGGCCAGGGACAGGTTGAAATGCAGCACTGCTGTTAGGAGAGCCCTTGTGTTCAACATCACAGATATCCCAGGCAGCTGTCAAACCCACCAGTTTCCTCTGCATCAGCCTCTCACTTGCTGCTGCTCTCTCAGGGCACCAGCTGGCTTCAGCAGGGCTGAAGGGCTCTCATAAAGGTACCTTGCCCCCTTCCTGCCAAAACAGCCACTTATTACTTAGAGCAGAAGATTGCAAATAATGGGGTCATGGTGCAAGCCTTATTCCTGATGAAAAATTAGCTGGAGACTTTACTTTCCTGTGTATTTCAGTTGCCACCAACTTGGTCTCAGATGGAAAGCTGCTGTATAAAACATGCCTCTCTCACCCCTCTTTGATGCAGCCCTCTGGAAAAATTTAAATCCCTTGGACTAGTGCCAATTCTCTGACAATCTCACCTTTGCTTTACATGAACTGAGAATTATATACTAGAAGGTGTGATCAAGACCTGATAATTACTGTCTTAAACCTAATGCTATGGCCAACATACACATATATATTTAATGTCTTTAACAAAAATAAGGCAAATACTCCTCTGCAAATTCAAGCCACGTATGTCCTGTTTGGCAATTGCAATACCTTTCTCTAGCAGATCGTCTTTCATCCTTTAAAGCTCTTTAAAATAACACAGGAATACCCATTATAATACTGAAAATACTATTGCTCAGCTCTCTTTTCAGCAGAGGAATAAAAGAGCCCATCTTGTAAAAATGGCTCCTTATCACTGTATTTCCTTTGTGACTTTCTACACATTTCACTTATCTTTAAACAGGAAAAAAGGTATTCAGTCTTGTAAAATCAATTAAGCTTTTAAGCAATGGAGTAATCTTCTACTTCCTTTACATGTCCTTTAAAAAAAAATACGTAAACTTTCCTAACTTGCTTCAGCTAGCAAACAGCAGTGTGAACATTCATGACAAATGAGAGTAACTTAGCTGGCTGCTAAATGGATTTACAAAACAGCCTTTTGAGAAGAAATTGTCACCCTAACACAACAAAGTATGTTTCAGACTAGTCAGTAACACTCATAGATCCGATGTAGGTAATATCTTACTTACTCATGCCCTGGGCAAACTGAAAAGTAATGGCAAACTTCAGTTTCTCAGTGGATTAAAAAAATTTCTTCAAGAGTAGAAAATGAGACTTATACTTGGTATAAGCAAACAAAAAATTTACTTTCTTTTCAGATTATTTATCTAACTCCTTTCTTAGTGTATAATCTTCTCAGTTACAATAAAATTCAAATTTAAAGGTTGAGCATGCCTCTAACACAGCTGTCAGTTCCTCTTAGGCAGACTTGTTTAAGGGGAAGCTCAGTGTCAGGAAGTGAGTTTTATATCAGCTGATGTGCTTTCTATCTAAGTTTATACCCTACACTAAACTGCACAAATGATCTCAGTGATTTCCTGTGTTTTTCCTCCCTTCCTAGCTTTTATTATAAGGGAATAAATTTGTAGCATCCTCCTGCTTCTAAGGTAGTAAGGTTAAACACATAGCTCAATGAGTGCTGACCCTGACTGCAGAACCAGGATGGTAGAATGGGAGTCCTGGGCTGCAGCTGATGGAAAGAGGGTGGCAGAGCAGGCTGCAGACATCTCTAGTCCTTCTAACTGACTGCTTTGAAAAAAGAGAAAGATGTCATCTAACAGTGGCAGCAGTCACACCTCAAAACAGAAAGGGGCCTCACCAAGCCTGACCTCAGTCATGCACTGCCTCCTTAGAACTGTCTGCCAAAGAGCAACCCAGCATGGAGCAAATATATTTTCCCTACTGCAAACTGCACAAATACACTGTCACATGCTCCTTCTTCCATGCAAAAAGTTTGATGTGTGTGGAGGTGTGCACAGCAAGTTGCTCTTTCACCCACCTCAGAAGGGCTCTAATTCCCTAGGTAACTAAAAAGGATTCATGCACATATTAGTTGTTTAGCTGTGTTCTACTTATGCGCCACCTAAATTCCATTTAAATCTGCTGCTTGTTACTTTAGGCATAGAATCAGACAGATAAGTCCATCAAACAGATGCTACTGACATTTTCCATATTCAAGACTGCATGATGAAAACAAGCAGATCTGCCTATACTGCTGTGAGTCAACATTTTAAAAGCAGCTCCACAAATGCTACCATCTTTCAGCACCTAATAAATAGTTTAGGAGGATGTTGTTGAAGCTGCCAAAAGGGGTTTTAAAGCTTGAGTGTCTCACAGGAGTGAAGCACACAGCTTGAGCGCAAAATACCTCTCTTACCCTGCAGGTAGGTAAGAGAAGAGACCATCAACACCAGACATTACAGGGCTTGGCACAAGGAGACTGGGGATGCAGAGACAAGAAAAGATGATATACACTAACACAAAGCATGACTGGGAGAGAAGCATTGGAAAAACTGTTAGATTTGGGTGTTACAAAACTGGCTATTTTGCAGGATTGCCTGACCAAGTGACTCGAGTCTGAAGCCTGGATTCCCTCTCTCCTCCCATTAAATAAGCAACCCCCTGCTATGTTGACTTCAGTAGGCAAATGACACTCTCCAGGAGCTCTCTTGGACAGGCAACACGATGCTGTCTAATCAAGGCCAGAAACTTCCACCAGGCAGCAGGGGACTGTCAGGCCCCATTGCTAATTTGAAAAATATCTCGGTCCCTAATTATCCAGTTTCAGTGCTTTGGGAGGATCAGGATGGGAAGTACAGAGAATGAAGATCACTTAAATGTGAGATTCCACCTGTAGTACTGCTTTCAGGTCTGTGGTCCCCAGCAAAGAAGGACATAGACCTGTTTGAGTTAGACCAGAAGGTGGCCATCAAGATGATTAGAGGAATAGAGCACTTATCCTATGAAGAAAGGCTGAGAGAATTGGGATTATTCAGCCTGAAGAAGAGAAGGCTTCAGGGTGACTTAATTGCAACCTTCCAGTACCTAGAGGGGCTCTACAAGAAAGATAGGGAGAGACTTTTTGCAAAGGCATGTAGTGACAGGACAAGGGAGAATGGCTTCAAACTGAAAGAGAGTAGGTTTAGATCAGATGTATGGAAGCAATTCTTTACTATGAGGGTCTTTATGTACTGGAACATGTTGCCAAGAGAAGTTGTGAATGGTCTATGCCTCAAAGTGTTTGAGGGCAGGTTGGATGGATCTCTGAACAACCTCATCTAGTAGAAGGTGTTCCTGCCCATGGCAGGGAATTTGGATCTTGATGATCTCTAAGGTCACTAACAACCCAAACCTCCTATGATTCTCTGGTTAGTCCTTTGATTTAGTACTTGAGGATCAATAGAGACCTTTTATTATGAAAAGAAGTGTATTATTGTAAAATGAGGTTATGATTAATTTTATTGATGTGTGGGATAGAAGAAATTAATTAGTGTCAAGTGCTTTGAGACAAAACATTGCCATGTGTTTCCAAACGGAACTTGGGAAAATAAACTTTACAAAACAACACACAAGGTTAACATGAGATGGGAGTTAGAAGCTGAATACAACATTTGATACTCTGGTATTTGAACTGAGGCCAAACTTTGATTATCACATTGATAAGTTGATTAAAACTAGTAATTTGAAACCTGGTATTATGTGCTGTGCAGGACATCAGAATATACTGTTTAAGCCAAGAAGCGTAAAAGGTTATTGCATCTCAAATCTTTATTCTGTGCTTGTGCTGTGGCAGTGCCATTTATAAAGACAACAGGAATGCCACATTTCAACAGAGTAAGTGTTATGTATGACTGCAAATGTTGTTGACTTATTCCAGGTCATTGGAGATTAACATTTTGGAAACTACAGACATGTAGAAGTTATGGTATGTAATGTGGAACAAGGCTGTTCTTGCAAGACTTCAAACTGCATTATGCGGACACAAGAAGTTTAGATAAACTTTGCAGATTATATCCAATGAACTTTTGGTTGCTTATCTGAAGCGACCTTCTGAAGGCATTTAGGATTATTCTGTGTTGTTGTTATTCCTGGAAATAACACCAAGTTAAGAATTTAGTTTTAGATTTTGGTTTTCTCAGCTATGGTTTGTCTGATTTGTCAAGGGGAGGGACAGATTCCAAACTCTGCCCATTTTCACTGATGCTTCATTACATCTAGAAGAATGCAGTGAATAGTGTCTCTCCAGTGCAAGGAGATCACAATCTGAGACTTGAAGTTACATTAGAAGCTTTATGATTTGAACTATGGAAGATTTTGCTTGCTTTTTCAAAAGAATATGTTAAGAAAATAACTCTTTTCATGAGGCTTCAGTTTTAGGGGCACAATAAACTTGCTTCATGGTTTTGCTGGTTTCTACCCCATAAAAGTCAGGAAGTTCACGTATCTCTGTGCTATAAGAGAAGAGCATCTGGTCTGGGCTGGAAAGCATTAACTTGAGATTCTTTTCCTTTTCCTACCTGATAATGTGGATCCACAGCTGTAAGGCCATTTCAGTTATTGAAATTTGCCTAGAGGTGGAGCTTTCTGTGAGTGGGGAGAGAGCAGTGGTCACTGGATTTCGTCTCCCAGGCAATTCCCATTTTCTGCACTTGAAGCCCTGAAGAAGTGGGAGGTCACAGCAGGGCAGTGGTGATACCAGTCAGCTTTCAGTGGGAAGGACCTCTGATGTGGGCTGCAAGCTTGGTGTTTCAAGGAGAGGTGGCAGTGACTAAGAAGGCTTGGGCAATGGGGAATGGGCAGAGGGAGAGATCTGATGTAGAAAGGACTGGGAAAACTACTGAGAAAGTAGGGCATGCAGGTGAGTCTTCCTAGAAAATAGAGACAGTGGTAGTAAGGTTGGGGGATGCACCAATGCAGGGCTTCCTGTGGCTTCCTGTTAAGCTGGTGCTTTTTGGTCAGGCTGCCAGGGGAAGGACCAGACATGCACAGCTGTCAGGCACACATCCTCTTTATCTATTTTCAGAAATGCATGATTTCAGGACCAGCACGGTTCTGCACTCAGGCACAGGACCTCAACATGGCACTAGCCTGCAGTTTGCACAGAACTTCGTGTTCTTGACACAAACTTTCTTTCTGAAAAGTTCAGGCCACACTTTACTGCTACTTCCTATTCAGCAAATAAAAGACCCTATATCAGAAACTTGATCTGACATAAGCAGAGATTTATAGCCTTAGACTACACAGAATCTTCTTCAGCATTATCCTTCAACAAGATTCACTATAGCTCTTTCTAACCAGGGTGCCTAGGCTGTTTGCTCTTCTGCTGAGTGTTAAAAAAAAACTATCCAATTGTTCTGAAGTTTTCCAAAAGACAAGATGAAATACTGTCTGCCATGGAGATCACATATTAAAAAAAAAACCAACCAAGAACCAAAAAACTCATTACCAAAGTAAATTACCCAAACAGTTACAAGACATGATAAAGTAAATGACTGATTTCTACAGGTGCTGTAAACAGCAGTAAACTACAGACAGAACATATGGACAGAGCATCCGGCTGAATTTACCAGATCAGTGCTAATATCCATTTTACAACAATACAAGAGCTCTTCAATGTTAGATTTCACATAAACAATCAAATTTCACAAGGGAGGCTTATACCTAATACACATACTAATGCACATATATGTGGTGACTTTCCACAGGGTGTTAACTGACCATCAGCATGACAGCTATTCATTCGTCTGTCTCAGCAATAGCAAACTACTCTGGCTTAGTTATTATACTTTAAATATAGTGTGGAAATGCAAATAAGCTCTATCTCGGAAAGATCATGATTACCTAAACTGCCCTATTTGACAATAAAAGTACTCTTTGGGCCTCCAGAATCCAATGCATGGAGCAATCTATTTTACATCTATAGGGGAGAAATATTTGCACCTAAGCAGCTAAAAATTCAGAAATGCTTGTACTCTCAACACTCTGCCATGTGTTAATGCCATGACGTTCATAGTGTTCACAGCTCACAGATCTAGGTGTCAGCAACTAAACATAAAGCTTACACATGATGCTGTATAATTTACAGTAACCAGTGCTGCAGACAAAAATCATGGCTCACAGCTGCAATTACACCTGTCACTCGTGTTTGAATAAAAATGAAATCTTGTCACTATTACTTGGCAGAATAAAAAAAACCCAGTGAAACCTGTTTTTCTTAAGAGGAAGAGAAAAAAATAATCTCATAGTGGTTTAACAAGTTCTTACTTGTTGGTTACTGGTTTACATGTGCCTGTACAGCTCATGCTAGTAGTAGCCCTTTTTCACAAGAGACATTTCCCAGCCAAGTATGGAAGAGTTGTGCTTGCAGTGCTCCAGACACCACTGGAGACTGTGGGTAGGAAGCTGCTGGTGAAAGGGAATCTCTACAGGCAGGTGTCAGCTGTGTTTTTCTAATACTGATATAGGAAAGGTTTGGGATTCATTGATATCAATATGTTTGAGAATGTAAATTCCCTCCCTGACTTGTGACTGTAATGAGAAATTCCCATCAGTAGCTCAAGCTGAGAAACATTCATTTGTGAACAGCCAGGAAATCATTGCCCAGACAGCTAAAATAAATCAGAGTATCTATTTCCCAGAAATTTGAAGTAACTCTATTTGTTTTGATGGCCAAATGCACACAACTGAATTAATTTCAATTAATATTTTTTACCTTCTCTGTAGAAATCCTGTTATTGGAAAGGGCTCAGAAGTGGAAAGATATCAAGATTGTCATTGCCTTTTAGAGAGAAAAGAGGGTGCTGACACAAACTGAAAGAGAACAGCCATTTGTAAGGAGGATTGCAACAGCCTCTTTTCAGAGGTGCCCAGTGACAGGATAAGGAGCAGTGGCCATATACTAAAACATAAGAAGTTTCATCTCAACTTGAAGAAGACCTTCTTTACACTAAGGGTGGCAGAGCACTGGAACAGGCTGCCCAAGTAGGTAGTGGAATCTCCCTCTCTGGACACACGCAAAACCCACCTGGACGCATCCCTGTGTCAGCTGCTATAGATGACCCCACCTTGGCAGGACAGTTGGACTTGATCTCCTGAGATCCCTTCCAAACCTAATACTTCTGTGATCTGTGAATGAATGAATGAATGATGAATGAATGATGGAGGAATGAATGAAGGAATGAATGAGTGGCTCTCAACCCATAGACCAAACAGGCGGTGGGGCATCCTCATAGCAGTGAGAAATTTTTACTTCATTTGTTCAGACAGACAACACCTCTGGCAGGTGCAAAGCCTGTGTCATCAGAACACAGAATAACCATATAAACTATACTCCTCCCACTCTCTCCTGATTACAGGAGAAACAAGGTAGCTTGAAGACAATGCTCCTTTCTCTCTCTCACCCTTCCTGGTTCATGCACAGAGCATACCTCAACTAAAACCAAGGGCATGGCCTTCACCAGGAAAGCAAATGGCTAGACAACACAGTCCTGCTGCTGCCTAATTCGCTTGCCCTTTTGTCTTCTCTCCAGCTACCATGTTTCCTATGGCATATCCTTCTTAGGCCCTTAATTCAGCTTTGCTGGTGCTAATAAGAAGAAGTCTTGGACTAGGTCAGCTGGTCATATGCAGCCACTTGCAGCAGCTGTCTTTGCATGTGAGAAATAAAGACTGTGGAGTTTTCCTTCCAGAAGTGAACACTGGGCAGATGGTGGAGCCCATTGTTTTCAAACTCTGTAGAGTTGCAATGAAAATTTCCTTTCCATCTCTTTGGGAAGCCTTATAACCAAAGGCACTTTTTTCCAGAAAGAGACCTCTTTCCCTGACTTGTGCAAGCCCTGAGTGAAGGCATATCTCTCAATGAGAAGCTTTATTTTGAGGGAAATCTAACTGAAGCCTAGAAGAACCAGCTGTGTAGGATGCACACAACAACAGCTGTCTGATACCAAATTTGGGATTTCAGTGCAGAAAAAATAGGATGATGCAAAGCACTCAGCTTGATCTCAGAGGGTAACCAAAAACTGCCAATAGCCTTGCAGGCTCATGAAACCTCCTCCTTGTGGGCTAGCTCACCTTGAGCTGGTGCCTCAGTTAGCCATCCATCTCAACTGCCTCAACCTCAGGTATGTATTCCATATACTCTAGCGCTCCTCCAAGCAATTTTGGACAGTACATAGCCTTTAGAAGCCCATCCATAGCTGAAACTGTAGAAATCTGCAGGTGGGGGGTACCTGCCGACCTAAGAAATCGGTCAAATGGAGGACTGTCAGGAAGTATCTTTTTTTCTGACAATAGCAGGTTCTGAAGCATTTAGTGTTTTTAACAGTTTCCAGTTAACTCATATGGGGCTGACAGTGAAACCATAATGTTAGAACTTGAAGCACTTTGCCTGAAAGTGAACAAGATATGATTGAAAACAAGCAAGTGCCAGGAAAGAGAGAGAAGAGCTCAAAACCACCCTGAGGTGGAACTTGGGGCTACTAGCATGACCAGCACCATCTCTGGACACTATTTACTGTGTTTTGGACTCAGGTGCCTCAAAATATTCTGTTGTGTCACGCCATTGGACTTTGAGTGGGCAGAGGTGTTGGTGAAGGAGAGCTGCCTTGGGAAGGGCTCCTGCCTCAGGCATCTCCTAGCACACACCCGAAGTATGCGGCCAGTGGGAAACTGCCTTTGTGAAAAGCTAAGGTCAAGGGGGCATCTAGCCCTAGATGTTATTTGCTCTGAGCAGTGCCATGGGCTGCCATCCTGGGACTGCTCCATGTTGTGCTGAAGACAAGCACCAAGAAGGAAAAGTATGCAAAAAGCAAGGGCAGACTCCACAATAATGTGTAAGATGAATTTTCAGACAACTATAGAGAAGATCAAGAGCCAAATCTATGTCCAATATTCATAAGAGAAGTAAGATTAAAATATAAACCAAGTGAAAAGGTTCTGTCTAGTGGCAAAGCAAAACTCTTCTGGATCAAACTGGGCAGAGATTCATTTGTTTTTGTGTAAGCACTTACCTCTTGCTGTTAAGAGAAAGCATTAAAAGAAGAACCTGACACAAAAATGGAGGTTAAGCATATCTATTTTATATAGATATCATAGTACTGATGTAGTAATAATTGCCAATAAACCTAAATTTAGTAGATATGGAATTTTAGCAGTAAAAACAAAGAGTAAACAAGGAAACACTCATTAACAGCCGCCCAAGTTGTTGGTAGAAAACAAATGTCAAACAATGCAGAATACCAAGTCAGACTCATATCTGCATTTGATACTGGTGTGGAACAATAATATGAAGGCAGCTTGTCACCTCTTTTTCTTCCATGAAAAGCAGAGAGAAAAACTGCGTACATGGTTGGAACCAATGTGAGAATTACTAGGAGTACGCAGATAAATAGAGACAGGCAAAACAAAACCAATTAATGTGAAAGTCAGCACTCTGGCCACATTAAACGAGGCAGTGTTTCTTGGTAGTTGAAAACAAATATATATGAACAATAACATTACGAGGATATTAGAGGCGTGTCCACCACTCTTTTAAACATAAAGTTCTGTATCCTTCCCAAGGGTTTTTTTTCCTTTTTTTTTTTTTTTTAACCTATCTTGGACAAGTTAAACCGTAGCAAATTTAGATAGCTGAGCCCTAAAACAGGATGATGCACTCAACTTCTCCAGCTATGAATTTGACCAGTAAAATAAAAGTTCACATGCACATATCCAGAACTAATCCACTTATCTCTACCTGACCACAGTGATGGTGATACTCAGGAGGACTCAATAAACTACAGGCACTTCAGGGATTATTTAAACATTGCTATTTATGTTTATCTGAAGTGGAGTTTTCTGATATACTCAGGCTGATGAACTGTTCTTATTTCTGATTGTACATTTAAAACCCCCTCATTTTGTACAGACTGAACTTGTTTATTGTATTACGTACAAATTCATATTGCATGAACAATTGGTAATAAACCAGGGACTGAAAGAAACCAGTTTCTTTTAGGCTCTTTTCCCCTGAACCAGAGCTGAATTGCACACTGACCTTATAACCTGCATGCTAGTCCTGCAGGGAGTGTGGTGATGCAACCCCTGATCCCGCTCCCCATCTCAGTATACTCCTAGGCTGCAAGGGGGTCCAGTGCACCCCTCTACTTGCAATCAGCCCTCAGCTTGAAGCTGTGCCTGACGCTGCCAACACAGCTGGTGTTTCTGCAGCTGCAGTCAAGTTCTGGGTGGAGAGGCCAAGGAAGAGATAGTGAGGAATAATCCCAGTGATTAAGTGAGATGGAGAATACATTCCCTTAAATAACCTCCTTTGCCCGCTGAAGTTATTGGAGCATGCCTTTCTAATGCTGGCTAATGCCAGGTTAAGTTCCGTACTTTGCAGCTACATATTTTGTTCAATATTTGTCCTTAATTGAACAGCAAGCTCAGGGAATGCAGCTACATGTAATATCTGTTAGGAAAACACATCCATCTCAAAGACATTTTTCAAAGAGGCACATACAATCTTGTTAAAAGCAGGAACCCTAACTCATTTGCTCCATCATACACCAGCAGCAGGTATGGCAGGAAAGGAAACAGCTGCTTAGTTGCTTTTGTGATCAATTTTGTCTGGGTGTTTGTGTGTTTGGGAGAATGGTCTGGCCCTTTTGCAGCTCTCAGATGAATCGCTCTGCTAATGGACTAGTAAATGCATGGATAACATTATCAGTGATGCAGACCATGGTTCCTATATTGCCTTAATATGCCTCCAAACCAACTGGTAAATCACTTCCATTATAGGATTTAGATAGTATCCTATTACATATCAAGCTTTTGGTTAAATGCCATTTCTTTGAAAGACATATTTGTTGCCAAGGTCTGCTTGGTGGTTTCATAAGAGACCGAACAGAGTCCCAGACTTCCTTACCTACTCCTCAAAGCTTCCCTCTAACTAGCAATCCAAGGGTGGAACAATAAAAGGAGATTGACAAAAAGAAAGTCCTTCATAAATGGAGAAGGGCTAGATAGACAGAAAAGGTTCTGCCTTTGGAGTCCTGTGGACATGTAAGTCTGCTGGTCACCTACTGAAATTTTTTTCTAGGCTGCATTGGGTAATTCTAAGATTAAAGGCACTATCTACCGTTTGACTCTTATGCTAGAAAAATAATTCCATACATAGGATGCTGTTAAAGAAACTGACTTTTCAGTACCTTTCCACTGAAACTATAGAGTCCATCCTAGCAGTCAAACTACAGCAAGTCTATGCTGTATTTATTATTACATAGTTCTCTTCCTTGCTCTGAAAGCAGATCTAAATAACATAATTTTCCACTTACACTCGAAAAAAAAAAATCCTGCTGCAAACCCAAGCCATGAAAATTATTCTATTTGTATTAGAAAGTATAAATGCTCTTCCTCATTTTAAAACAAAATTAAGACATTTGTGCCTAGCCTATGTTTTTTTCCAGAGTTTCTATTAAACATTTTAACTTCATAGTTAATAAAAAGAGACATTTCATTTTAGCAAAATTCTGGCATATTAAAACTAAAGTGACATGGCATATTAGAGGGACTTGCCAATATTAATAATCTTTACATGATAATTTATTCCATATTTAGTGTTCAATATTTGCAGAATTTAATACAGATAGAGCATATGGTGCTGTTTTATTCAAACAATAAACTAAGTGATCATTAAAAATATATGGAAATGTAAACATCATGTCAGAGTTCAGTGTTTCAGAAAGGAATTGTTAATCCTTGCAAACAGTTTCACTACAATAAGAAACCCAATCAATTAATGATTTTGTTTCCTTATGTATTTACTTGGTATTATGCTTCCATTTAGAGTAATTAATTTTGTTATACTTCAAATTTACATATATTTACATTTCTACATTATTATAAAGGAAGGAATCTTTCTTATTTTGATTTGATAAAAAACAAAGTTTGGCAAAATCTGTTTAACTACTAAGCTGGGAGCTAAGATCAATCTCCATTCCACTTGAGGATTGAAAGCACAATGCTTCTGGCTCTACAGCAGCTTTGTCAGCCTTGGCAATTTGCATTATGTGACCCATGATAGTATGCACAAGGATCCATTGCCATGAATGCAATTTAAGAAAACACTTTCAGTTCTTTTTACTCCTTTGTCAGTACTTTCAGGCAGCTGGAGTGCCTTTCTTTCCTTTGCTATAGAGATTAGTTATTATTTGTATTTAACTGAATAAATAGACATTTTGAAGAGTAACAAATAGGCTGAGTTTCTAAGAGAGACTTTTCAGGGCTTTTCATGCAAAGAGGGAAAGCAAGAAGGGTTTCACTGGAACACAGGAAGTGTACTACTGTCGTGGTTCGGAGAATGGAAATCATTTCTCCCCTCCCAGTCCTGTGTGGAGCCCGCGGGTTGGAGTGGGATCCGCCCCGGAACGGCCCGGCGGGCGCACTCCGGCGGGCGGCGTCCGGTGGACTCTCGCTGGACCGTGATGGGGGGTCCGGGGAAGGGGGCATGGGCCTCGGGCCCGGCGGCCCGGGCCGCGTCTCTCCTCTCGCGCGTGGCACCGGGTTGCCAGGGGAAGCCCTGGGCCCCGAGCAAGGGCGGCGGCAAGAGCAGCAGCGACAGCTGGGCGGTCCCGTGGAGCAGCAGGGCCTGCGCTGGGGCAGCCTGTGCAGCCGCACTGC
>VYZS01070017.1:0-16787 GCA_013400695.1 Neodrepanis coruscans | reverse complement strand
AGCTGACTCTACTGTTTTTCAGACAGGGCAAAACGAGCATTTATTTTTCATCTTTTAGAGTTCCCTGGTACTTAACAAATAGTAAGCATTGCTGTATAACTATAGTTCATAATATGGATGTGGAGAACTTTCCAAAATAATTGGAGCCAAAGTTAGTGTAGTATTGACACATAATTTATTTTCCTTCCTTTGTCCTGTAATTTTGTGTTTNATAATATATCATAGAACTTTAAGTAGTATTTAGGTCTTTCTGTGCCATAAACAAGAATATCAGCTTACTGTTTCTGTATTCCAGCTGACTACCTGTAATAAAACAATTTCCTTACAGTAGTGGAAGATACCTATATGTCAGAATTAATTTGATGACTCATATACTATACAATTATTTTGAAGACAATGTCACAGTAAATATGCTAAAGCCCCTTTCTATAATCCATTATCATTTATTAAAGATATAAATAATTTAAAGTGGGAGTATGTCCTTTAGTTTCATCTAAAAATTTGCTCAGTAAAAGTGAATGCTTATATGCATCTTTCATCAAGCTTCAAACCCACAGTAAGTTTTTCTGCAAGCATTCCTATAATGCTGGGTAAGAATAACTGTCAAAATAAAGATCAGAGAATCAATTAATCCAAAATTTCTAATGAGACAACTCACTGGAGTTTTCTCTGCTGTTCTCTTTCAGAACAGAATTTACAAATTAGATCTATACCATGTGATGACATAACCTGACAATTCTTTGTTAGATCAGGAATTTAAACTCGGGAAGGAAATGAAAATTGCCTTACTCTTCTTAATTTTACACAGCTCATCCATATTTTACACAATCCCCTCATTCAAACCTCTGTTAAAAACCTCTATAACTTTTACAGAAAGAAAGAAGCCATGTAAAAAGAATGAGATATCTATATTTGTGCTCAACGAAGCTGACTCTACTGTTTTTCAGACAGGGCAAAACGAGCATTTATTTTTCATCTTTTAGAGTTCCCTGGTACTTAACAAATAGTAAGCATTGCTGTATAACTATAGTTCATAATATGGATGTGGAGAACTTTCCAAAATAATTGGAGCCAAAGTTAGTGTAGTATTGACACATAATTTATTTTCCTTCCTTTGTCCTGTAATTTTGTGTTTTCAGCACTGTAGCTACAGTGCTGAGGGAAAATAGTCTACATAATACTATAAAAAACACAAGGAAAAAACTTTGTATAGTAACTGAAAAAAATCTTTCTTAAAGCCAAGAGTAAATAAAGAAATGTCGAGAATTTATAGTTCTTAATAATACAGCTTTTAGAAAGTGAAGCAATTACATACCACAATTAAGGTTCTTTGGGACTGAGAACATTTTGTTTCTTATGCCTACCATCACTGGTGTTCTTTAAAACCAGTTAGCTACCATTCAACAATTTTTGGTCTACAAAAGACTGTTCAGAGTGTCAGAACAATTTCTAACTAGGAGATGCTACAATGAGAATTCTTGTTAGGTCTTCAGAATAACATTTAGACAGAAGCAGAAGCAGCTTTGGAAGCTTTCAAAAGCACCTGTGGAGGCACTTTTGGTGCTATCAACCACAAACTTAATCTATTAAAAAAACCTAACCTTCAGTTAGACAAAAAGAGAGAAATATGATTGCTATTGGACACTGAACAGCAAACCACCACACTTGTTCAGATATATTGAGAAAACCTGAAGCTCAGTTAAGCAAAGAAACATCAGTATTCTATTGATAGTGTTTTCCTTCATTTTGGTGGTTTTGTCTGTCAAGGTTTCAGACAGAATACATCTCTCAGACCTGTCAAGCCTGGAAAGCAATTCCAGTAACAGGAATCATCAAAAATTGACTTTTCTGTTGTATGAGGGCTTTGTTTTCTCCTTTGACTTAAGTTGTTTTGTACTTGGATAATTTTAAACAGAATTCACTATATAACATGTTTTTTTGTGCTATTTAGAACATAAGATTCAGCTTTTTTACAAGGTGTACCTCTTGAATAACAATATACATTTCTTGCAGGGAGAACATAGCCTAAGACAGTGCCTGCCAACATTAAATCAAGACCCTGTAATGCTCTCTTTGTGGCCTTTGAGTTTTCTCCAGTGTTTTGTTCCTGTTTTTGTTGTCCCTCCAGTTTTGTAATCTCTTTTGGCCTACACATTTTAACCTTTAGTATTTCTCAAACTGAAGTTAGCGTTGAATATAAAATATTAAGTAACACCAGTAAGATTAAAGCTCTTAAAGCATAAAGCAAGATATTACAGAGAGCTACTGTTTCTCTGTTCTGAGATCCAGGGGCAAGACCCAGCTGGAGAAAATAGGTAGGTTGAAGAAAACATAATGCTGCACTTGTTTTGAACATTTCTTCCCCTTCACAAAACCAGTAAAAGTTACAACTTTTTCCAACCTTTATCCTTCTGTTCCTTCTTGCAATAGGTGTTCAAGAGTCTAATTCTCCAGTGCCAGCAGCATCGACACTGTAAAGTGCAACTAAATAGCCTGTGCCCCCTCTTTCCATCTCTCTGCTAACTGCCAAAGATCTGTGAAGAGGCAAGTTTATCCTCCTGCCTGCTGTCTCAAGTACCATGTGGTGGCTGATATAAGTCCTGTTTTTGAAATGACCCTCTGTATGCAGAGGTCATCTTTTGTGGTGACACACAATGAACTTACTTGAAAAGCAGCCCTGTTGGAGGAATAGCAACTCTTTACTCTTTATCTGAAACATTAGGGTAGCACAAAAAGTGGGCCAAACAGTACATCTCCATTTTTCTTTTTTTTTTTGACACAGAGCTTTTGAGGAAATCCCTTTGTTTGACTCTGCTTATACTTACAGGGACATGTAGGTATTTAGACAGCCAGATTACTTTGAACATCAGTTTAGTTTCTAGGGGAAAAAAAAATCATGTAATGATTTTCTCCCTTGCAAGATTTATTTAGATTTCCCCCCAAACACACACACTTCTAAGGGATACTTATTTGAAATGTTTCACATTTTTTTCATGGAGTACTTCCTGTGATTCAAAGAATTATGCACTATACTAAAATTCACAACTAGAAAAATAACTGTGTTTCCCTCATTGAATTCAGTGATAGGCATCTTAAATTCCATACTTAAAGTCAAATCTTCATTTTTCCGGTTCAACAGCATATTTAAATCTAAAAGAAATGCAACAGTTTTTGCTTTACAGTATCTATTTGGTGCTGAGTACATCCAGGCCCCTCTGTACGCCAGAAACAGTCATGTCATCTTTGACTTTTGGAGTCATACACATAAATGTTTAAGAAGACCCAGGTCCATTCAAAGCAAACTATTAATTGATTACTGGCAATAACTTAATAATGTATTTCCAGAGGGCAGAAAAGCCATTTTATCCCTCATTTACCATTTTATCCCTCAGCTGCAGATGGAGTGCAGGACCAGAGAGCTGCATGTTGCTGTGGCTAGCTCACAGTACTTAGATTTAGAGCCCTTTAATTTTCTCTCATCAATATCTGGAGAAAAATTAAATGCAGTACTGTGCAAGGATAAATAGATAATCTAATTTCACTTTGTCTTTCATAGCTCTTTGTGTTTAACTATATAATTCACTCGCTAAAGCTAATGATTCACTACCACTATTGCAAATCTATGGGTTTTTTGCACTGTTTGTGAAAAACCTTAAAAACTTAAGGGAATATTGAAGAATCTTGTCTAATTTACTTAGTTTAGATATGAATGTGTTAAAAAAAATACTGAACTTGTTCCAATTCGTCAAGAATGTCCATTCTGGAAATAACTCTCTTCTAAAATAATGGTATTGTATCCTGTAGTTTTTGAGGATAACTCTTCAGTATGTTTCTAGAGGTCTTTTTAATTGACATACTCTAAGAAAATTTTGTCAATAATGCTTTGGATTACCTGCTATAAGGTACCATTTCACCTATGCCTTGAGGAAGAATAAAACATTTAAAGTAATCTCTAAATATGATTAAGGTTCTACAGTCTTTCTTCCTGTATCTTTTTTTTCCCCTCTCTTTCAATTTACAGAACTTCTCTCTGAGCAAATATATTGATTAAAATTTCTGAAGTGTGTGATTGATTAATCTGTAATAATACCTCTCATAGCATTGTGACAGATCTGAGGTTTTTGTTAGAAAGTGTCTCTTATTCTTTATATATGGTTAAATTTGCATTTGTGTGTATTCAGGGAGCACAAGGCAACCCAAAAAATCAGAATCATGGGGTGGCTGAGACAGGGAGGCACCTCTGGAGATCATCTAGCCCAATATCCTGTTCGGATCTCAGCAAGCTACAACAGATTGCTGACGGCTGTGCCCAGCCGGGTCTTGTTTATCTGCAAAGATGGAGACTCCACAAACTCCCTTGTCAAGCTGTATTGTGCTTGATAACCCTCACAGGAAATACTTAAAGAGAATTTTTGGTATTTCTGTTGTGTCCATTGCACTTTCACCCAGAGGAATTTAGGAGTGTTAAGCACTTCAAGTCATATTATTGCCTTTTTGGAGGTTATTGCCTCCATT
Source organism: Neodrepanis coruscans (assembly GCA_013400695.1). Lineage (NCBI taxonomy): Eukaryota > Metazoa > Chordata > Aves > Passeriformes > Philepittidae > Neodrepanis > Neodrepanis coruscans. The sequence goes on along the minus strand of VYZS01070017.1, from coordinate 12,272 downwards.
GGTATCAGCCTAAAGCTGTTTAGGACCTAAACACTATGCAGTTAGCCCCTCAGAGATGTATTGAGCATAGTCTGACCTCGATGAAGTTACTTTACAACACAGATAAGAAAACAAAAAATGAGAGTTTGACTCTTCAATCTTTCACAACTGCTTATCATTAAGAGAACTCCCAAGAAAGACTATAAATTCCACCTTGGCTTAAGGTTGTTCACCCACTATGCCACTACCATCCAATTCCGTGCAGTAGTCAATTTTTTTCCTTGCTTGGAACTGGATCACAGTGCCATCAAAAATAGGTAAGCATTTTCAATTCTTTTCCAAGAGGTAGATGTACTCATCAGCCATATATGTATTTTAAGCATTCTTGCTTAAAATCTGGGGTATTTTTTGTTTCTTTCTTTATCTTTCATATTGCTGCACATTTAATATTATATCCATGGTGCATACTGGTTGAGCTTCCAGATAGAAGGCCTAGAGCATCAACAAGATTTACAAACTGAACACTGTGCAGAATCCAGGCTGTTGACATCAATCCACGTTTTGTCATAATGAAATGAATATCAATGCAAAACATATGAGGGAAAACAACTCACTGGATCTGACAGCAGTGCCTATGATAAACACTGTTTTCTCAAGTTGACTCAAATTTTGCTTTGATTTTTCCATGCTTCATGATTTTAGCTGTCAAGATATTAACTATTTATGCTGGCAGACAGAAACACCTGAAGATATTTAAAAAACCAGCTGTAAAGGAGGATGTTGCATGTTTTTCTTTCTCTGTAAATTAAAGGGTTTTTTTTGAGGTTTACTTTTACTGTTGTTTATCTGAATGGCTATTTGATCAATATAAGCTCCTAAAAAATAAAGCAAGCATGATCTTCTGTTTATTAATTTTATGAAATAAAGAAAACCTCTCAAAGCTTTAGCCATCACTACAATGCAATCTTATGTAAGTCAAGCAGATTTAATTTGCTTTTCCTTGTAGATGGTTGACATTTTCAATGTTGTGGTTTTATCACTGTCTTTAGGATCCTGTTTATTGAAGAGCCCATATATTATGTCAAGGTATTTTAATTTTTGTGCATATGCTTTAGAATCAGAATTCATCAAATTGAAGGATTTATATTTTCATAAATTTTATAGTCCATATTTAAATCATATATTTATAACTACTTAAGTTTCAGAAATCCCTACAACATTCTTTCACCAACATTATTACTATGGAAAGATAAAGATTTATTTAAGTCTAATAAATAACAACAGGCTTCTCAAATGATTGAACTATTATTTCTAAAAATTGCCACAAAACTGGAATATCCTTCAGTGGTCAGTATCCTCAAGGAATTTAATGTATATATAAAAATTATATTCATATTCCTAAGATTTTAACAATTGTCAGGGCAAAGGTAGAAATTAAAAAATTTACATTAATACCTGGGATAGGTACTTCTAGTAGCTTTCTCACAGAAGCCACCCCAGTAGCTCCCTGCTACCAAAACCTGGCCATTCAAACCCAATACAGAAGGTTCTTATAACAGCTTTCCACTGTTATACTGACATCTAGATTTTGTTCTATTTCAGTGTCAGCCATTAAATTTCTTTTTTTTAATATCAGGGTTAATGCAACCTCATCAGCCTCATTCTCATATTTCTGAATATTTTTACTTTTTTTTTCTTTTATGTTCTTCCATCTGATACTCTTTTATTTTCTTCTTACAGAGACATTTTGAAGTTTTTCAATTTCTTATAAACAAGAAATTGCAAAGATTAACATTAAAAAAAAATTGTACATCGTTTTACCCAAATTAATGTCTCAATTTTCTTTACCATGAAGCATCTCTATAATGTCAGAGTTTCTTTTTTTACCTATATCTCAGAGCACCAGGTAAATCCTAGATCTTCCTTTTATTAGGAAAAAGTGAAAGTGATATCCAAGTCGTCATGTCTGCCATGTCTTATTCTGTACCTTATCTTCGTGGATTCTTATAATCTGCAATGATAAACTTGGTTTTCTTTCTTTGCAAACTGTGGTTCAAATCTTCCACTTTTATTTTCACTTTGTGATGGGATTTTTGTCTAGCGGGGCAGAGTTCTCGTAACAGTTTTAGAGAGTATTGACCATGTTATAGGGTAGCCCAAATTTTTATGAGATTTACTTTTTCATTTTCTAACTGAAAGGATGTTTGCCCATGCATATGCAAGAATAGTTTCTACTTTAAAGCCTCCTTCAAGTTTTATTGACTACTTCATATTTTGAGATATTTTAAAAGCTTTTACTTTGAAGATTATTTATTTAGGGATTTAGCAACACATTTTTTTTTTTCAGAAACGAAAAATAATTTATTTTCCTACAAGAGGTCTTTACCTGATCATCTTATTTAACCCAGCTGCATCTCTTCAACCAATTTTAGATATTTTACTTTAAACATTTACATTTTTCTGTCACTGAGAATGTATTACATGCCACATTAATGCATATTCAACCTATTAATATTTTCTCAGCTTTCCTAGCAGAATAGGGAAGCTCATAACCCTTTGAAAGACACCTATCAGTATAGATAATTCATACACCAACCAAAACTCCCATCTCAGAAGAGGTTTTCCTACAAATTCATTTTTTGATTTCTCTGAAATTTCATGAAGTAATGTTGTCAAAAGACAGCAAGACACAGAGAGCATTGTAATCCCATAATGTTTGCTAGATCCTTGCTTTTGCAGAGGTGTAATGGTTTGGTTATTGGTTTTTATTCCCTGTGGCAGGGTGAGAGTGCAGGCAGCTTGGCGGCGGAGCAGCTGTGGGGCTGGTGGCAGGGGGAATTTCTTTGCCCTCCTCCTCGTTCCCACTCAACTGTGAACCCCATCCTGCTGCTCCCTCCACTGCAGCTGGGGGCAGGTGGAGCTGGTACTGATGGCAGTGGCACCCAGGGCTAAAAGTGCACATGTGCAGGGCAGTACATGTTTTCCAGTGTGCGAGAAGCACAGCCTCTCTTCCCCACATGGCTAGAACAGCAAAGACAGCCCAAGTTTCGGTCTCCAAGTGTCTGCAGCATCTGTTGCCATCTGCCTGGATTTCAGCCCAACCTCACTGGAGAGCGACTTCATATATTTAGGTTTTGTCTTCCCTCTTTTCCACCCAAAGAGCTGGTGGGATTGTTTTCCTTTTCCCCCACATTGTCTTGCCAAGGGAGTCCGAGACTGCTGCCACCATCTTCTTGTGGCCACAGAGAATGGTCAGGGACTTAATAAAATTCTAAGAAAGAACAGTGTTTTCCTTCTATTCCCTACAAGTTGTTCAGTTTTGTTCAGAAATATTGGGTTTGTGTCCTGTGTTTCTCTTGTTTAAGTACATATCTCCTTTTCTGCATGTTGTAGTCTCGTGTCCCCAGATTTAAATCACATTGTTGTCTAAACCTGGAGAAGAGGTCTGCTTGAACCAAGCTCCATATGTCCATCCATTGAGTGCAACAAAGCTGCTCCAGTGCTGTTGCTGGAGGTGCTACAACCTTTTTTTTCAGCCAGGCAGGACAATACAGCTAATAACTGAAGTGACTGGATGCTATCTTAACATGATAAAGGTCTCCAAGGAGACTTTACTCTGTGNAAGGCCACATCTTTCCATCAGCACTGAAATCCCTTCCCGGGGTTGGGGAAGGGAGGGGGAGGAGGGCTCGCGGTTTCTAACTGTCTGAGTGTTTTTCTTCAGAAAGCCGAGGGGAGGCTCATGCTGCTGTAGGTCCTCAGGTCGGTCGCGGGCCTTTTCTAATTATCCTGGTGTTTCTTCTGGAGCCCCAACAGAGAGACCAGCACTACTCCAGAGCGTTCCCATCCCACCATGGGCTTTGGGAAAGCTTGATTTGTCTGGTTTTGCACTTTATTGTCGGTTTTCTGTGATATAAACTGTGTTACTTGTGTGTTTTTCTTTTTGGGTGTGTGTGGCTTCTCTCGGACATCTCTTGTCAGTATCATGTTTTTGTAGTGGTAAAACCACGACAGTGGTACCAGCCTAAGAGGCCAGGAAACCTTCCAGTAGTAATCCCCACAGCAAGCAGTAGTGATGCAGAACCAGATCAGAAATTACTAGTATTTACATGTTTCAAATAAAGATTAATGTATTTCTCTGTTTTATGACTTCTTTGCTTACAGATTACATACAATATAAAGTTATACCATTTTGTCAAAGAAGTTCCTTTGATAAACTACTTCGTTAAGATGAGCAGAGACTGGGCCACAACATAATGCAAGCCTTATGGGAAAATGGCAAATACTAACTCTTCTCAGTAATTTAATACATCAATTGTAATTAAACATAGGAAAAACTGGAAACACTGAGCATGTAATTCCTAGACATTTAGCATGACATTTAAAATATGCTAATTTTAAATGAATGTACCTAAACATGTAAGGTAATTGAATGTACTATGACATCATTTTCACAGGTAGATAAAAATAGCATAAATTATAGGAAATATGTATCCAGTTACATAGTTAAGAGCATGACAACAGCTCCCACCATGTTGCTATAATACAGGTGGGAAAGACTGTAAAAATGTGCTCCTGTTAGAGGGAAAGGATGGACCATAGGTGGGGCATGTTGCAATGCAATGGATCACAAATTGGCTCATCCATTATTGACCACAGTTTGGATACCCCTAGTTCCTGATATGACATGTTTAATATGGAAACCAAGTACAATGTGTCAATAATGAGTCTGCTATTAATAATGAGGTAATTTGATAATTTACTTGTGCACTGTACAACAATTAGGGCATTCAAAGACTTTTTTTATCTACTTGGGAAGAAATCCTGGTAGATAGTACACCAAACATTGTCTCTCCTAATACTTACTTACGGTCAAAAGATGTCATTGATGAAACTGATGAAATTATGTTATTTCAATAAAGAGAAAAAAAGCCTCATCAAAACCACCCAAATAAAAAACCCATATAGCTGATAAAGGGAACATTTATAATGTATTCTATGTTAAATTAACATTTGTTATCATGAAAGCTAAGTATTTTATACCTATTCCTACTTTAGTTCCTTTATAGCAAGACTATAATCAAAATTTTATTCTGAGAGTCAGATTACCCAGTATGGCTAGTGGTAATTGTTAACTTTTGATATTTGTTAATGTTTGCTCTCCCAGTTTTTCATGTCATAAAATTAGTGTAATGTCTAGCTACAAGCTAGAGGTGAAAAACTAATTAGTGATTACACAGTGCTTTAGACATGGAAAGCACCACATAAATTTTAAGTTCTCAGAGATTTTCAAAACATAGTCTACTTCAAAATACATTTTTCATCCCTGTCATTTAAAAATTATATTGGTCTCATAACTTTAAAGTGGGATATACACTGGGTTTAAGTATCCTTTATAAGTACACATTTCTAATAATACAATGGTGTCATGAGGCCAATGTTGGCAGGACTGAGGTGTGGAAAGGCTCTTTATCAGATTCTGATCTATATCATGTCTGCATGTACGTGGCAGGTTTTACACTGATTCATCAGTAGCAATATAGCATATATCAGTCATTTTTTAGATTTGGAAGAGGCAAACATTTGGGAAAAGCTACTGCCTACATGCACATGAGACAAGAGGAACAAGAAGACCATTCAAATAATAAAAGCGCTTATTTTTTTTTCTTCATGCCTTTATATCTATTGTCAGTATTACTAATGTTACCTGTATCTTTCCTCTGGAGAAAGGGAGAGTAAGCGGTGTGATTTGTACGCAAAAAGTACTGCGCTACAGAAATAATTATTCAAATCTGACTGAGAAACTTTTCCACACTCTTTGCAAAGAGTCCTGGCAAGACAAACCATTAAGATATCCACATGCTGGACGAGGCTCTACACAGGCAGATGCTACCACACCAAAGGGCTGAGGAACAGATACACAGTGAAAGTGTTCAATATTACCTCAAACCTCAGCTGATCCTTGCAATGACAATGCTTGACAGGCTTTGAGACAGCAGCAATAAGTGAAGGACTGTACAATGCAAAGAAGCAGCAGGTCACCAACATAACTATCGCCCATTTGTTCTTGGACTTTCCAGTAATTACTAATGCATCAATATCTGGAATAATGGTTCTTCACTTATAAGGAAAAATTGTTTAATAATAATAATATGTATCTGCATTCTGATTAAGCACAAGGTTCATTGGGATCCTTTATTTGGTCCCATCTGCATGTACTTCCCAGCATGCAGCAGCAGCCTCAGTATTCCTGCAGCACACAAAGCACACAACATTTGTGTCACAAAGGCCTTTGCTGGTAACCAGAACAAAAAATGTTCCCATTATTTCTGATTTTGCAGGTTTTCCATTACACATTGTACACATTTTATTGAAATATGATATTCCTAATAAAAATGCTCAGATTTACTTGTCCCTGCTTATCATGGAGGAGATGTCAGAAAAAGAATATACTGACACAAGGAAAAATACTTTCTCTTTTAACCACTCAATATTTTCAGAAGATAAGAACATGGGATCAAATCTGTAATCTGTAAAAAAAACATGGTCACATTCCTTTCTCAACTACTTACCTGAAAAGTACAGATTTGTATGAAGCATTATCCAATATGTTAAAAGAATCTACTCCAGAGATGAGTGGAAATTGAAATAAAGGATCATCTTCCCATTTATTTTTGAAGAGGCAATCATGGAAGAGTATTAAAAGCAATCTGAAAGGAAACTTGCAATTTCCCCTTTGTGGATGATTGTTATGTGAGGATTGATCTGAGCTAATGTCAATATGTGATGAATTTAAAATTGAAGTTACCACTGTAAAAAATTAAACTCCTAGTAAAACTATTATTCTAAATAATCCCTCAACATCAATAAGTATAAAAATAAACAACTAAGGAATAATAGATATATTCATAATTCACAATCAGAGAGATACATATGACATAAAAGTTTAAGCAAAACCAAACCAAACAAAAAAAGCAAAACCACAAAACAAACAAAAAATGAACCAACACCCAAAAAACCCAAAAGAAAACCCCCACTTACTAACTATCCATAGAAAGGAAAGATCTATGGAATCAGTCCCCATTCACATAAATAATGTAGCTGGTTGTATAGAAGCACAATTTTAAATGCAGAAAAATTTCCATTCTTATTACATATTTGTAATTTTTAAATCCAGGAGTTTAGTTTTAAAATTCATGTATTTGGATTTATCCTCTTTGGTGTGTTTTTTTTTTTGGTGGGGTTTTTTGTTTGTTTGGGTTTTTTAAAATTATTTTTATTATTATTATACATGATGTATATCTACAAGCAATTGATTTTCAAACTGATTTCTTCATAAGCTATATAACACAATTTGCAACAGTACCTACAGAATCTTTATTATATCCTTGCTATTTAGTGGGTTTACATGTATTCAGGAATCCACTAATTCCTCTGAAGAGTCAAAGAAATAACAGAATCAGCTTCATTCCCTCAAGTGTGTTCACTTACATGGTTAAAAGCAGTAAATCATCACTTTGGAGAGGAAAACAAACTACCATTTAGAATATACTCAGCAGGTAAAAATGCTTGCTAAAAAGGCACCACTCTTGCATATTCAGAATTATGACATCTTACAGATAACTCTTAATATGATTTCAAAAATGTGCAATCTAAACCCATGTTTATTCTAAAACTTTTACAAACTCTGGCTCCCATAACAGATAGTTGTTTAGCAAAAATTTCCAATGAGACATTTTACATTTCCATTTTTTTTGCACTGAGACTTAAGAAAATTTCCCAATATATTTCTTGGTTGCGAAATAGACTATTTTGCATCATAATGAAAGAAGAATTTGATTACCATAATATTATATGATGACCTTTATTTTACAGAAAAGTGTTAAATACTTTCTTAAAATTTTCATGATCAGTCAGATTTTTCAAGCCTATAAGTCTTGTTCTCCTGGGGACTCCAGTTTGTCATTCTGAAGATAATGTGACCATACACTGGAAATTCTCACATAGAAGTTATAATAAGTTTTCAAAACATGAAAAACTTCAAAAACGTTTACTGACATTAAAATGGCAGCATTTAAAAGACTTCTAAGATTCCATGTGGAAAAAAATTAGAAAAACATTCCACTCTCACTTTATAGCTTAAAGTTTAAAGGAAAAAAAAAAAGCAATAACTGTTTTTTTTTTTGTTATTAAGGGCACTACAGAATGACATCCCTGGAAGAATTGAGGAAATAGAGAATAACTTTATTCTAAACAATGCAAAATGATCTTAATTGGAAACACTTATCAAAGAATTAGCTTAATATTTGTTATATTCCAAAAGCAAAGCACAGCTAATATTAATTAATCTGATTATTAATCCTTTCTGTGTTATTTATTAAATATTTTTTAACAGAATATACAGTATAAACATAAAATACATCAGAGTGCTGACTACAATTTGTTTTTACATTTTCCTAAACAGGTTACTGCTTACACTATCATTAATTGGTTAAACCTGGCTCTGAAAATGCAGAAGTTTTCTACTTTCCCCACTTTTTTTTTTTTTTGCAAATATTGATTTTTTCCCAAAGTACTGAAGTTAAAAGCCATGAGAATATGATAAGCTCTAATAGAATTCAAAACTTACTCGATCCCCTTGTCCAGATAATCAGTAGAGATATTGAACAGGACTGGGCCCAATATTGATCCCTGGGGAACCCCGCTAGAGATCATCTGCCAACTGAATGTGGTACCATGCATGACCACCCTCTGGGCCCTGCCATCCAGCCAGTTTTTAACTCAGATTCCTCTTTGAAGAAAGCCGTCTCCTGCAGTCTATTGCCTTGATGTCTTACTACCTGTGCCTAGGATTCATCCAAAGAGGAACTACTCACCTTCTGCTCTTAAGGCTAAGATCCTTCAGATAAAGCTGACCATTGAGTGCATTTAGGAAGACAAGAAGAAGAGTTATAAGAAAACTCAGTTCCAGATATACATATGGCATCCTTATAGTGATCTGACATGGTACTGAGTGAAAGAGAGCCATAGGACCACACCATATATCTTGATTGTTGCTACTTGTTCCCTGTATGCAAAGGTTGTATGTTCATATGAGTTCATTTCACCATCAATTGAAATTCTAGTGTGAAAATTTACATTTTGTCAACCTTCATGTGCAAGAGAATTTTATTCAAGACTAAAATACTTTCAAAGTAAATAAGCTAACATTTTATGATGGAGAAAAATTACTTGGAAGAAAGCAGCTAATCCACTCAGGACGTCACCCTTCTTGACAGGTGTACAGGAGAGAAATTTTTGTTAGATTGGTTGGTTTTGCTCGGGGGTTTTTTAAGATTATGTGCATTGGGCTTCACACCATAACAAGCATTTTTCAAGCCTGTATTTAGAGAAGATAGAATTTGCTCCGATATTTTTTATCTCAGTATATTAAGCACGGATGGTGCAATGACTACTGCTGCTACTTTAATAGTTTTTCCTCTCTGATGGGATTGCTTTTTAACTCCTGAATACTTGTACCTATCCTCAAACTCTATAAGCATAAATCTTGCCTCAACACTGTACTTTTTACTTCTGTCTCAGCAAAATATATTAATAATAACATCTTGGTTTATCCAGTTTTTCAATTAAATTAGTCTCACTTGGTGAATAATTGAAGAACAGAACAATGTATTAAATGTAAAGAGAAAACTTATAAGGTCAGCATTGTTCTTATTAATGTTTGAATGCTGTATTTGATAAATGACTAAATTACTCTTTTGAAGTAATGATCACTTCAAGATAAATATATTTGGACATGTTTAGAAATCAACATAACTTACATTTCTTAACTGAAATCAAGGTCAAGACAGCTAGAGCTTAATAAATCTGCTCACTTAGGCTTGCACAGTTAAATAGCAGCAAAGCAAATATGCAAAAGATTCCCCGTATGAGTTTTTGGTCCACTTAGGATTTACTAGGAATTCAAATACCTCTGGGAAAAATGTATGTAAGTGTATTTCTATGCTGATATCATGTTGGTACTCTGTGTTTCTAAGCAGCTTGTATAAAGAAAAATAAAAAAACACTGTAGCTGGTGAACAATTTTTTTTTAAAAAAGGTAACATGTAGATTACCAAACAGAGAAAATGCTGTTAATATTGTGGTATTTCTAGAGACTGCAATTTTCTCAAGCTTTAGAGTTGACACTAGTGCAGTACCTCTGACATAGGAAAACACAAACATTAAAATCTATGAGACAGTAGAGATCAGGTAGAGGGAGAAAATAACCTAGATCTATGGCTAGTAAAATATGGTTAGGAAAAAAAAAAAAAAAGGAGGAAAAAAAAATGCAGTACATCACATATTCTGTGGCTTAATTAAAATAATACAGAATCAGAAATACATAGAGAGGTTATTTTAAATTAAAAGGGCAGAAAGAATCACATACAGAAAAAAAGAAAAAAACAACCTCTTAAAAGTTACATTACACACGCTCTACTTCCAAATCTTTTTGCACAACCTTAGACATAAAATCCTGTAATACTTTTGAGAAATATATCAAAACATTAGTCTTCTGCATACAAATGTTTGTGTTTCAGTTGAAAAGTAAAAGCATATTGTATTTGAATGTGTTGTTCTTACCTGTCTTGAAAAGCTATCTTGTCTGTCACTTGTTCAAGAACCTTGATCCGATGCTTATAACGAACCATCTAACCTTAATTGAAACCCTGTACTATGGGGGAGGTCCTCATTTCTATTACTTTTTATACAAAAAAAATATAGATGACAGATCCTTTTACAAGATAGCCTAGAGTGTCCAGTTCTTGTCACAATGTTGTCATAGTGACAGTGACATCAATATACTTCATGACAATCAGTACAGCAATTTTTCTAGAGAAAACACCACTGTTGATTCCTGAGTATAGTTTTATTGATTTCCTTTTCAAATCTTACTAGATTAATTTGGTCTGCACTATTCTTTAATTCAAATTTTTTTGGTTTTAAGAAGCCTCGTTAAAAACAACAAAAGCAAACAAAACCCACTGAAACTAAAATAATATGAAACAGAAAAAAAAGTTTGACTGTAAAATTTCATTATAAAAATTAAAATCTCTATTATTTGTTAGTATAACAGAGAGACCTCCTAGAACTGATTCTGTCACTCTGCACTCATAATCATTTTACCAAACAAGGGTTGCTTACAGTATAAAGAACTATACACACAGTAAAAGGAGAAGAAAATGGTCCTTTAAAAAACCCATGATACATTCACAGTCTAAAGTATATTCTGCTGTGAAAATACTGTATATGCACTAAAATCCCGCTGTTTCATGATAACTCTTATTATAGCATCCATCTTCAACTCACCACTTACCACCTTCCTGAAACTTTTCACATTTTCCTTCAGTAATTGTTATGTGACATACAATCATCTAAGTTCCCAAGAAAGAAAGAGTTTTTGTCACTAAATGTGGTTATAGTTCACCTCTTACTCTTCTAATCTTTGTGCTGTAGGAAATCTGATAAGACAGCATATAAGTGTTAATTGTGGTGTTCTCTATTTGTAATGGTAATAATTTTCAGATAACAAATGATAAACTGCGGTGTTAGTTTCAAATATTTCCTTCAAATGGTATGACTTTAAAAATTTTTTTTCTGTTGTTAACACTCACAAACAATTTGCAATAGCTTGAATCCTGAACCAGACTACCTGTTTTTTCCTGTTTATTCAACACACTAAATGGAAATTAACCCAATACACCTCTCCAATTTCTTAACAAAATAGAAATGTCATTGTACCTGTCCACAAATCCAATATGTTCCAGTATCTTGAACATTTGATATATTTGTGATTTTAAGTATTTGAAATAATAGCCACAGTTGAAAAAAGAGAAATACAGATATGGGATAGCTTTTAGAAAAAAGCTAAATTTCCTACCACTTAATATTAGCCACATTAGGTCTGAAATTCATGTTAGTTATCTATACTTCACACAACCTGCCAAAAGAATTTGCTCTGCACTGTGAACATCTTAGTTAACTGGGATCACTCATTCTTCCATGGTACCTTTCTCTCCCATCCATTAACTACCATCTATGTTACTTATGTCTATCATAATTTATAGTTATTTCAAACTAGCTTACATTGCTTAGCCGGAGTCTCTTAAAAGGCTCATCTCATCATATGTCACTCTCCCTGGAAGTGTTTATAAAGAGAATGGGTGAGGCACGTAGTGCCGTAGCTTAGTGCATGAGATGGTGTTAGGCAATATGTTGGACTTGATGATAGCAAAGGTCTTTTCCAACCTAGT
>VYZS01070015.1:0-14138 GCA_013400695.1 Neodrepanis coruscans | reverse complement strand
TGATTTGTGTTGGAAGGAACCTTCAGAGATCTACTCCAACCCCCCTGCCCTGGGCAGGGACACCTCCCACTGTCCCAGGGGGCTCCAGCCTGGCCTTGGACACTCCCAGGGATGGGGCAGCCACAGCTTCTCTGGGCACCCTGTGCCAGGGCCTCCCCACCCTCACCCCCAACAAATCCTTCCCCATGTCCCATCTAACCCTGCCCTCTGGCAGTTTGAAGCCATTCCCCCTTGTTTCTTACAAAAGAAAAGTTCTCAGCGTTGAGAACTGTTGCTTATGAAGGGAAGGTGAAGTTACACTTATAAGAAACTTGTTCCTTGTGCAGCAGAACCAGTGACACTGGATTCCTACAAAACCCATGTCCCGTGTCCCCTACATGGCCCTGCCCTGGTACCTTCCCCAGCTCCCTCCCCTTGTTTGGACATCCCAGGAACATCTCATTTCCTACCCACTCCCCGGGACACAGGGAGCACAGCACCCTCCCACAGTCCTACCAGTTTTACTGGTTTGCTGCTCACAGACTGAAACCTTGCAGAGTGATGGGAGCTCTGCTCTCCTTAGCCAAAATACCAGCATTGGAGGGCCCTGCCTTGGTCAAATTTGGTCAAAATTTGCCAGGGGGTTTAAATTACTAACAGTTGGGAAACAACAGATCTATGGGCAGCATCACAGCTTTTTGGTTTTCAGCCTGTGGTCTGCAGATATCCAAATCCTGGGTATCTGTACCTTGGGATCACCCAGATATCCCACAGCAGAGTGGGGACTGTGTGTTCACATTAACAGCTACATGGATAGACATGTTGCAGGGAAGAGGAGATGGTAAGGAATGAGGAACACAATCCTTTCCAGGTAAACTGAAGTGCATCACAGCAGAATCTCATGGAAAATTGGCTGGTCTTACTGAGCTTAACTGGGGTTGCAGCATCTCAGGGCTGGGGTGGATCCTTTAAGAGTTTCTCTAGGAAGAACAAGGACAGCATCATGTGTGATTACAGGAGAATTAAAAATATATTTTTACATCAAGAAGACTCTCCTGGCTGAGGGAGATAGAGACTGGATGATAATTAGTCTTCAGGAAGGAGAGCCTGTTTGGGAGTTGTTCAGACTGGAACTGCTTCCTCTATTCTCCCCATGCAGCTGAATAGATCCAGAGGATGATGCTCCTGAATGAAACCAAGATTGGCAATTAAACCCGTGGTCTCTACATTAGTCCCTGCAGCCCCTAAATCAGGGGAGAAATGGGTCTTTATTCAGCCTTCAGTTTTTCACTCTTGGCCAGGTCCAGCCTGCGTGTTGCTCACTGACAGCTCAGCAGGTCCACTGTGCCAGGCACTGGACTCATACTCTGGATGTGGTCTGGACCAAGTCATAACAAAAAGGTTTTTTATTGGTGACCACCAAAATTGCCTTTAAATAAGATGAATTCTGGCAGCTGCTGATCTGGTCTATATTCAAGCAGGTGATGCATGGAGGAAGGGCTGGAATTTATCAGAAGGGACTAGAGATGGGATTGCCATCGGGATCAGCTCCTTAAGAGCTACCTTTTTGGGAGAGGAGGGTTTGTTACACTTCCTTCCTTGGCAGGAGGAAGGCAAATAAAATCCTGGGTTTGTTTGGCGTCTGGTAAATGTCACAATATCCTCTCATTTCTCTGCCACAGCGCAGGGGTCCTGCCGTGTGCCAAGGGATTCTCTCCCTTCCTAAGGGTTTCTGTGACATCTGAAATGGAGATTTGCGGCTCCAAGGATGGACTTGGCCTGCATGGCCATGAAAATCCCCCTTTAATTCACAAGCAGAGCCTTCCATCCATCCCTCGTGCTCCTGTGTTTGCAGTTTTCCAGTGTAAAAGCAACTCCAAGTTAGTCCCAGCTCCTGGAGTGGTTCTTCTGTCCATAGAGGAGTTAGAGCCTATAGTTCAAGCCCAAGGGAGTGGGCCCTGCATCACTGCATCCAGCACATTTCTGGAGTGGGAGCTCCACTTTTCCCCTCCTTCAGCCATGCAGTGGGTTTGAGTCACGCCGAGGTTGTGCTGCACCACCACTGCCCATGATGTCTCAGGCACTGAGCCTGGAAGGATGATGTGGCCTAGATATTCCCCATGGCAGCAGCCATGAGCAGGATGAGTGTCTTGTCAGGGGGAATAAAGCATGGAATCTGCTCCAGGAAACATCTTTCTGACTGGGAGAGCATCTTCTACCTGTCGTGGCTGAGCACAGCTCTCCAGCACAAAGCATCCAGGCAGGTGGAAGTAAAGAAGGAAGAATATGAAAGACCCCACAGCATCTGTGTGTGTGTGATGGACAGAAAAAGGCAGGTGGAAGGAAAAAAGGCAGATAAATAAGTACATCTGGGTGCTGTTGCTGGTTTATCTCACACCTCAGCTGTCCAGGTTGTTGTCCTGCCTGATGCAACTCACTGTGAGTTTTAAAGAACAAAAAAAATAGCTTCTTTTCAGGTTGTCTAATTGCTGTTGGGATTTCAACAACTGAGCTGCTCTGGTAGCAAGAACAAATCAAATGAGCCAGTCAGGCTCTGCTTGAGAGCTTGTTACGTGTGGAGAGGCAAGGAAGTGCTTTGTTCCACTTTCAAGGGTTGCATCTTCATTTGAATTGCCTCCCGACATGTCTTTTTGTCTCCTAACCTGCTGCTGTGTCCTGTAGATGATTCAAAGCATGAAGAATGGCTGAAGAGCATCTGCTCTGCTCTGCATCAGCCTGTAATTGATTGGAAATAATGGCTGTTAGCCGTGAAACCCATTTTCCCGGCACACTGAAATCAATCACCGCGGGGAGGGGAGGGGAGAGGCAGCACGTGCCAGATCCTCATTTGAGGAGCCTTTCAGTCCTGTTTTTTAAGCCTGATTCACCTGCAGCCAGTTTTTTCCTGTTTGCTGCCCTCCCTATACAGCTGCTTATTTTACAAGGAGTGCTGCCCCCTCCTGCCTGGTTCTTCTTTCCGAGAGGTGGAAGGTTTTTAAGGTTTAAGGTTTTCCTTAAAAGTCAGGGACCTCATGAGGGTCTGGGAGCTGGATGGAGGAATCAGACACACATGGAGCTTTAAGCCAGGTGTGGATCCAAGATCTGTAAAGAGAAAGACTGATCTGAGTGTGGCCTATGGATTAGTGTGTGGATTCAGAAAGAAATGGAGGACCAGGGGGGTCCTTCAGCCCAGCAGTGCTCGTGGTTGTGGCAAGTGGGGTTGTTGGAAAGGCTGACAGGGAGTTGGTTCCCTGCTGTGGGGGAGAACTGGTTCCATGATCCAGAGCTCCAGCCTGCAGAGCTTTCTTACTGGGATCTACCCAGAGGGGTGAGCAGCTGGTGACTCTTGCCTTAGACATTCCCCAGGCCTGATGGGCTGTGGTGTCCATCGCAGCAGTGCAGCACTGACCTCTGGGGACTGTGGTTGTTGGTGGAAAACTGGGAGTTTGTGAGAGCTTTGTGGTGGTTTCATAGCCCATGTGGATGTGGGTCAATCCCAGTGGCCTCTCCAAGCCCTTACCTTGCTTACCAAAGCCACCATATCCTACAGTAGCTGGGGCAGCTGCAACTGGGAGAGCCCATTTTGGGGATTCGTGTGTCCTCAATTCAAACGAAAAGGCAATTAAAGGTAATAAATTTAATGAAATTCAGAGTTATTTCCAGTTGAAATTATGTCTTAAGTTAGGGACTCAAAGGAGAACTGCTTGGCCACCTGTTCAAACATCACCTGCAATATATTTGGTTTCAGAAGCAATTTTAGTGGTGAACTTCTAAACAAAGTGTGTTGTTGAAGGCCCTTCATCACCTTGGAAGTGGGGTTCCTGCCCTTTCACCTTCCCTTTCCATCATACTGCCAGAACAACAATCATCAAAAGCTGACAAATATTCCAGCTATTCCCAGTTGACAGCAATGAGATTAATTATCATTTTAGTCAGCTTTGAGGATTGTAAAGCTTCTGCCTGCCCAGAAATCTCCCTCCATGAGGAATCTGGCATGTCTAAGACAACATATGGGTCGAGGGAGGAAGGTGGTAAGACACAGAGCAACAAGGGAAGGCGGTGGGCAAGGGAAGAGCTCTTGGTAACTGGTTGAGTATGTTCAGAATCAATACAAAAAGGCTGCTGCAGTTCCCTGTGGCTCCAAGCCAGGAGCTGCATCCTGTCGGTAACACCTCAGGAACAGCCTCTGCCATTTCCATGGGAATAAAGTCAGGGAGCACAGCACAATAGCCAGGGAAAGGAGGGGATGACAGGGTCCTCTTCCAGCCCTCCCAGTAGCCAGTGTAACCCAGATAACTTTCTCCTTGTCGTTGTGCAGATCTCTCGGATGGAGTACGTGCATTCCAAGAACCTCATCTACCGGGATGTCAAGCCAGAGAACTTCCTCATTGGCCGGCAGGGCAACAAAAAGGAGCACGTCATCCACATCATAGACTTTGGATTGGCAAAGGAGTACATCGACCCAGAAACCAAAAAACACATACCCTACAGGGAGCACAAGAGCTTAACTGGAACGGCGAGATACATGTCCATCAACACCCACCTGGGCAAAGGTCTGTCTGCTTGGGGGCAGCTCCAAGAGTCACCTGGGTTGGAAAAGCTNCTTTTGAGGAACTGAGGCAGCTGAAATGTTGGAAGCCTCATAATTATAGTTTTCATTGGGAACTAAATAACTGGGAACAGCCCTGCACTGATAACAGACAAGCAGGAAGTGGTGATTGCCACACCAAATAATGGACAAGTAGATTTTTACAGCACAGCACTGTCCCAGTACCTTCCAGTTCCAGGTGTTGGAGTCAGATGTTCCCTGACCTGGTAATTGTTTGGAGAAAATGAGTGATTTAACTAATTTTAATCCTGGCTTTCACCTCCTTTCCTCGCTGCTTTCTTTCATAACAGTCAATTACATTTCTGTGGCTGAAAGGCAAAAAAAAAAAACCTCCTTATGAAATGTTTATATTCACTTAAATCCATAGGAGCAGTAAGATAATGGAATATTCTTTGAGTGGCCTCCCAGCATTCTGGTTTCCACATCATTTGGAGAGCTCACTCTCTTTGGGGAGTAAGGAGGGATGAACCCAACTTCTAATTTTGGAAAGTGAAGAGTCAGGAAGGGATGGAGGAATGGGAAGGCACAGCAGGAGCAGGCTCAGGAGCTGCTGGTGGATGTGGAAGGAGGATGTGTTTGTGTTTGAAGTGCACCACGTGCCTTCCCCAGGACCCATTTCCCTGCAGGTTTTCAGTTTCCACTGTGGCTCGTTAAGGGGAAAGGGCAAAGCCAGTTCTGGGGGTGTATTTGAGGAGGGGAGGGCTGGCTCCCAGCTGAAGGGGTCTGTCTCTGCCCAGAGGGGTTTCCAGAGGCTGATGCTTTGCTAGTGAGACCAGCCCATGTGGAATCAGTCCCCCCACATTTCAAACTAAGGTGTCTGATCGCAATTTTTCTGAGAGACAAGTGCACTCAACCGTCTTCCTGAGAATTTCATCTGCATCACTGCACTGAATTAGCCTCTTTTTTTCACCTTTTTATCAGGATAACCTGTAGAAACTGTCATCTCAGCTCCCTTCTCCTGAGTGTTCTCACCCCGAGCATCTCCTGAGGATTGAGTTGCTGCTACCTGTGAAGGGGTCAGGCTGTGCAAAGCTCTGCCTTCCTCTTGTGCAGATGATGCAGCAGCAGACCCAGCTCACATCTGTCATGACCTGTGGGGCTGGATGTGCTCTGGATTGTGTCTGGAGCCATTGTTTGGTACAGGCAGAGATTTGTGGGTGAGGAGGTTGCCCCAAATGAGTCTGTGAGCTCAGTGAACCCAAGGATCCAGCCCAGCCTCAGGACCACACCGTTGCCTCCACATTTGTTGTTCTCTTCTGTTCTCCCTTGGGATTTTGGATACATTTTGGCAGCTTATTTTAAGGATGCTTTTTCCTTTGGCTCGAAGCCCCTTTCCCCCCCTTCATTTATAATCAGAACATCTGCATGGCAACAGCAGCAAGTGTTTCACAGCTCTGGAAGGAGCTATTTTTGACCTTCTCTGATGCAATGAGATGCAGGAGTGATTGGGAGAGGGTTGGCACTGTGCAAAGGTAGTTCCCTGCAGCTGGTTGTGAGTGTCCCCTGTTCCCGTGGAATCCAGAGGAAATGATCCAGCCCCACATGGCGCTGGCAGGCCAGAGAAGAATTGGGGAACTGCTTTATTCCTCTGCAATTAAGACTTATCCCAGACAGGCTGAGGTCTGTGTCATACAGCTCCTGTGTTATCTCAGCCGTCTACCTGATTTTGCATATTTTCTGGTTCTTTGAAACAGCTTCTAAGTGGTTTTGCAGGAGATCTGAGCTGCAGACAGCGAGGGAATGTCCCTGTGATACCTTTATCTCAGATACAGGTGTGGCTGCTGAGATCTCAGAGCCACCTCTGTCTCTGCAGCAATAATTTGTCATCTCTTCTCTTTCAGAGCAAAGTCGCCGAGACGACTTGGAAGCCCTGGGCCATATGTTCATGTATTTCCTCCGAGGCAGCCTGCCCTGGCAGGGATTGAAGGTGAGTTGGAGCTTTAGGTTTTGCCCTTGAAAACTTCAGCTGGTCTCTGCCCAAAGAAGAATCCACTGGGGAAACATTGGCAACTTCCAGCCAGAAACACCATCCTCTCCTTTGTGTCCTTGAAGTCTAAGGGCGACCCATTAGCTTTAGCTAAAGGGAAGATTTTAAGGTAGAAATGTGTTACCTTGCACTCCAAGTTGCCAGATTAACACAGTTTTAGAGAGAAGACTGAGCAGTGGTTTGGGGACGGTGATGAGAGGGCTGTGGTTGGAAGCTGCCCCGGGCTGGAGCGTGATGGGGACAGAGTAGTTGTTTATGACATTCCAGTTAGGGCACACAACCCCCAGCTGCATCTGGGATCTGTGTTTATAATGGGAGCACTTTGATGGGTTTAGATGCACAGATGGACTTCAGCTTGAAAAACTGGTTTTCTGGCAGAAGGAGTGAGCTTGGCTTCCCTCCAGAGACGCTGGACACTCAGTGCTGAGGAGTTTATGGGATGTGTACAATGTGGAGGCCTGCAGGCAATCGAGTTACCGAGTGCCGCCAACATCCGTCAGCTGAGTTAACCAGGAGCGAGTCATTTGCTGGCTCCAGAGCTGTTGGAAGCTGCATCTTCACTTCTCTATCACCTCCCTGGTGATTAAGCTACTGTGTTCAGCTTTGGAATTGCAGGGAGGGAAGTGAATCTGATCAGCTTAGGAGAAGGTTTATTAGTGAAGACTAGAGCTGTTGGAAAAAGGGGACAAGGTGTTGGGCTCAGGAGCTGCTGGGCAGGACACTGTGATGGTCAGTGGAAGCAGCTTGGGCTTTTGTCACCACCTATCCAGAGTTAGTCTCAGCTCAGCCCTATCAGACACATGGCAGAAAAAGCAAAGAAAGGGTTTTTCAAGCATGAAAGGGACCTTGAAAGAAATCAGGATCTCTCTGACTTTACATTCCCACCTCAATAAGTGTGTTATTTTAGTGTATGTTTTCCTTTGGTCTTAGTTGAACTCAGCTGCTTTAAATTAATCCTGTAAATTATTCTTAGAGTTCCAGGTTTCAATAAAGTTCTACAGAAGTTCCTCAGTTCAGTGCTGAACTTGATAAGAATTAGGTGACTCCTTGTTGAGGTCCAGGGCAAACATGGGCTGTCCAGCTTGACCTAGAATGTGCCATCTTTGCTCTTCTAGGTTTCCTCAGCTCAAATTTTTAGTCTGTACTGTCAGTGCTGTGTCTTGAGAGAACATCTGGTGATGATGCTGCCAGGCACATTTTGAAATGGAGGCAATAAATCCCATTTTTAGAGTGCAACTGGAGCAGAGTTCTGTGCTTCAAAGGGGATTTAGTGGGAAGCTGCAAAGGGTTTCCTTGATGGCCAGGTGTTTGGTCAGTGCTGTCTCAGTGATAGGCAGTTTGGGGATGAAAGGAGGGGCAGTGTGGGAGCAGCTGGGATTTGGGAAAAACATGACTGATGTAAGTGGTTGTCTGAGTGCTGTCATTCTGTTACGCACAGGAAGACCGAAATTGCCCTCGCAGTGGATCTGATTTGCAGTTGTTTGTGGAGGCAGCTCAGCTGAGCCTAGGGGCAGTTCTGATGTGCCATCCCAGCTCCTGCAGCTTTGTCATCTCCCAGGAAACCTTCCCTGCACAGCCTCAGGACTGGGCTGGGAGAAAGGACCCTTGTAAGACACTAATGACGGTCCTGCCTTTCCTTACTGAGGATGTTCTGAATGTGGCCTTGGATTTTCTCTACTGAGAGCCCATGAAATGTTCCTGTTAGTGTAGTTCAGGATGTAGTTCAGTTACAAGTAACATCTCCTGATACCTCTCAGAACAGGCATTAAATACCTTGTTTTTCTTCCCACACAGCATGTCCTTTCTCACATGGTTGAACTCTTTCTCCACAACTGTTTTGTCTCTGTGCACTGCAGGCTGACACCTTAAAAGAGAGGTATCAGAAGATTGGGGACACAAAGAGAAACACTCCAGTTGAAGTTCTCTGTGAGAACTTTCCAGGTAAAGCCCTCATGGGACCATGTGAGTGCAGCTGGAGGGGGACATACCTTGGTAAATAGGCTGGTCCTGAGCTGCTCTGCCCTAAAGTATTTGGATGGTGTATATCCATCATGCTGTTCCTCAAGCTGGCAAACAACTGGAGCTGCTGCTATAAATTAGCAGGGCTTGAGGGCTTAAAATGAGCATAAGTCTTCTCATCAAGGAGGCTGGACAGTGCTCAAGAGCCTTGTGTGCTTTGCTGTTTGGCTCTCTTCCAAAAGAGCTCCTCGTTATTTTCCCATTCCCAAATGGCTGTGTTGGATGTACCGAGTTAATTCTTTTCCAAATGGAAGGTTCTGCAGGTGTTGCAAGTGTAGGTGACCAGCTTGGAAGATGGGATGGTGTGTCTGTCCTTGAATTCCACCTTCTGACAGCAATTTTAAGGGGAATGTTAACAGAAGATGTGGTCCTAGCCAAGCCAAATACCTTTTCTCCAGTTAAACAGAAGCCAACTGCATCACTGCACTGAATTAGTACAGAGCTAAAGCCCACTCCAGGTACCCTGTGGCCTTCACAGAGTGGGGAGAAGGAGCAGGGTTGGGTGTTTTCTGAAGTCCTGACACCGAGGAGAGCACCCACAATTAATGCCGTTCCTGCAGGAGCTGTTGTATCACATGGCTCTTTCCCAGCATGAGGAGCAGCAATCCTGGAAAGAGACCGTTGTCCACTCAAGTCCTGCTAATTCCCCAGATATGTGTCATTCTAAAATCCACCTAGTTCCAAGCAGAACAGCTTCAGCTTGGATGTTCTCATCTTTTTTCCCAGCACTCTTCCTCAGAGCTTGGTCACACCTGCTGATCTCTATTCCTCCCTCATCTAAAACCAGTTGGTCCTCCACCTTCCAGAGGTACCTGGAAGAGGGGATTCTTTCTCCTCCTTTTTAACTCTCTTACTTCCATATGACATGGAAGCTGCAAGCCACAGAGGGAGTTAAGTATGAGTAAGCAAAGCTGTTGTTATTTTTGATTCCTGAAGGCAAAGCCACACTGGTATGTCCACACCTGAGCCAAGGGAAAGCTGGGAAGGAGCAGGACATGAGTTTCTAGGGCTCAGCTCTCAGTGCATGCAAAGTGTGACCCACATGCAAAAAAGCAATTAATTACCTTAACACCAAACCCTGGTGTGTAAATTAACTCTATTCAGGCAAACTAACCTTGTAGCCTCCCCTTCAAAGTCTAATTTGGAATATTCCAGGCCCTGACAGATGTCATGACATCAGGCAGCCAAACCTGGTTGCTGCTGGAGGTAATAGGTGCCAGAGGGAGCCCACCAACATCTCCTGTTTTCCTTCCACAGATTAAATGCCTGTGGCTATAGAGACCGATCATAGAATCACAGAATCCCAGAATGGTTTGGGTTGGAAGGGACTTCAAAAGTCATCTCGTTCCACCCCTGTGCCATGGGCAGGGACACCTTTACCATCCCAGGTTACTCCAAGCCCTGTTCAACCTGGCCTTGGACACTTCCAGGGATGGGGCAGCCACAGCTTCTCTGGGCAGCAGCATTTTAAATGCCTGTGAGCAGTCTGTTGGCAGGTTCAGCAACTTCATTTCTCACTGTGTTTATTTTATACAAATGTATAGACTAGAACTTGGTGTAGAAGTCAGATTGAGGTGGAGCAGCAGCTGTGTGGAGCAGAGGTGAGACTTCTGTGTTTGCTTGAGAAGTGTTTGAATTGTTTTCCACTGTGCACTGTTACTAAAACCCACTGTTTGTAGAGGAGAGCCCAGAGGTAGCGCCGGCAGCCCAGACAATTCTCACACAGCGTGAATTGACCTTGGTTCTTAACAACTCATTCAGAAGGTTCAGGATAAAAGCTGCTGCCTTTTCCCACAGAGGAGATGGCCACGTACCTCCGCTACGTTCGGCGCTTGGACTTCTTTGAGAGGCCAGACTACGACTACCTGCGGACCATCTTCACAGAGCTGTTCGAGAAGAAAGGCTACACCTTTGACTATGCCTATGACTGGGTCGGCAGGCCAATTGTGAGTGCTCCCTGTGAAATCCCCTGCCTGGCCTTCCAGGTGCTGCTTCCACACCTCTCTGCCTCTTTGTTCCTGATAATCCCAGTCAGTGCCAGTGAGTTTAGGGGCTACTCTTTCACTTCTCAACGCAGCGAAGTGTCCTGACATTGTGTTTGGAGGGGGGGGGTTCTTGCAGTGCCTCCAAACTCAAGCCCCACTTCCCTAATTGTGATAATGAACATGACCAAACTGAATTCCCTGTAGTCTAACAGAGGATTGGAGACAAATACCTAAAATCCATCTTAAAGCAAGAGAATTCTAGAAGACCCCTGTCATGGTCAAGTTCTCATCGAGAACGTACAGGAACGATCCAGGCAGGGCTCTGACAGATGCTTAGTGAATAGTAGAATCACAGAATGGTTTGGGTTGGAAGGGACCTGAAAGCTCAACTCATCCCACCCCCTGCCATGGACAGGGACACCTTCCACTATTCCAGGTTGCTCCAGGCCCCTTCAAACCCAGCCTTGGACACTTCCAGGGATGGGGCAGCCACAGCTTCTCTGGGCAACCTGTGCCAGGGCCTCTCCACCCACACAGGGTGGCATTTCTTCCCAGTATTCCATATAATCCTGCCCTCCTGAGCTCATGGCACACACTCCAGAGGCTGAATCAGCTCTGTATAACACATGGCAAGGAAATGTTGGAGTGACCAAGCTCCATTCAGCAATTCCATAACTCCAGATGGACCATAACCCTGATCTCCTTGAGTTGCTTCTATAGTCAAAATACTCAAGAAGACTTTAGCAAAAAGCTGTGTCATGGGGAAATATGGCAGAAGAGTTTAAAGCTCTTTGTTTTGGGTCCTTCTGCTCACAACCCACCCCAAACACCAGCAGTGACACCTGTAAATTAATTGTCACTGGTGCCACAACAAATACCATCAGTGCTAAACCTGATACTGCTGCTGTTGCTTTACCATCCCAACTATATTTAGCATTCCCAATGTTTACTGTGCCCAAAACAGTTCCTGAGAAATCGTTCCCCTTGGGAACCAAGACTTTCTCCTCATTTTTCTTTAATCACAAAGGCAATTGATAAAGAGCACCTTGTAAGACGAGCATGCTACTGCTGCCAGCCGTGGTGGTTGCTATGGAGATCTTGGTGTTGGGAGCAGGGATTATGACTTTGGTGAGGAGAGAGCAGATGAAGCTTTAATTTTAACACATCCTGTTTCTATGCAAGCGTGATTTTTACAAGTGGTGAGACGAGGGGATGAGGAAAACAAGTCTGTGTATTTTCATTTGTAATAAGCCCGTGTGAGACACACGTGGTGTGATCCAACACTGAGACTGACATCTAACCATACCTTCTTAATTAATTTTTATACAAGACATTTGGTGCTGGTGTCCACCATCAAATCCCATGGCCATGAAATCACAGGGATTTTATATCTCTGACTGTAATTCTCCTTGGTTATTTCCTTAGGCCAGTGTTTTTGATGTTTTCCTGCTTCCTCCCAGCCTGACAGAGCAGGTCTGTGTGTGTGAGTCTTCATCCTAACCAACATCTTGTTTTCCAGCCTACTCCTGTGGGATCTGTTCATGTAGATTCTGGGACATCTGCAGTAACCAGGGACAGCCACATCCACCGGGACCGACCATCCCAGCAGGCCCTTCGCAATCAGGTGTGTTGCTCTCGGCTGCTCCAGCACCTCCCAGGATTCCTCCTGCACTGGGGAAGCAGAGGCCATCTGGCATTAGAGGGAGCTGGGGCTGATTCTTGACCATGGGAAGGACAATCCCTGCTTAATTTTGAGATTGTGATTTGAGGAGAGTTTTGTCAGAGCAACAGGTTATTGAAATACTGTCTTGGCCAAAGGAATTCCTCGGGATTGTGAGCCAAGTGGAGGCCAGTTTGGAATGGGTCCTTTTTTTGCAGTGTATGGGTGAGCTGTTTAAGTCAACAACCCAGCCTGGTCAGATTCCCTGACCTACACCATATTTTGGGTTGGTTTTACTCATAGCACATGGACTGTGGAGTAGCCTGAGAGCTATTGCAGTGGCAGCCTGTCCCCAGTGCCCTCTGCCTGTGGATCACGTGGCTGCAGTGAGGATGTGTGTCCTGTGCCCATCCATAAATCCTTCTCAGAGCATCCAGTTCGTGGTGTGAATGTTGCAAAGCACAAAGGACTGGCAGGACAGGGACCCTTGGGAAGGCTGTGCATCATGGTCCAGACAAACTGCCATGATTGGAATCTGAATTGCCCCATTTTTAAATTTCTCATTGTACTTTTTCATTCATGTTGAAAGTCTGGATTTTCTGGGTTAGCAGAACTGCTGAGATATTCAGTATATCTCCAACTGTGGCTTCTGGCTGGAGCTGTTACTGATCTTATTTCTAGGGAGTGGATCTGGGCTCACTCTGCTCCTCCAACCTCTGTGTGCTGTTCAGCTCCTTGGCTGCCGGGTTCATGGGTGGAGAGCCAAGTGGGAGGTGTCATAACCTGTCTGGACTCAGCTTTCCTTGGTCTCTGAAAGGTCGAGCAGCTACTGTAGACTGGGATACATCCCTCAGCTGGTTGGTCGTGGGAAGCATTGCCATAGGAAGCCAGGTGGTTTGCAGCACGTGCAGTGCTGTGTTTGTGCAGTGATCAGTGTGAGCTGGTGTGGGAGCCCTGCTACAACAATATGCCTTAATAAATTCCCTGATGGATACATTAACCCCCCTGGTTTTGGGTGGAATTTCCAGTTGTCCACCTTGACCACATTCCTTCGCGCTGTGTATGTGTGAGGCATCGTGTTTCCTCAACTGGACAGTGACACCTGGCTTCCTTTTCAGGCATTTTACAAATTCACAGATTATACTGCCTACCCCAGAGGAATCTGTGTTAGACCCAAAATATGCAGGCAGCTTGTTCTCTCAAGCTGCACAGACAGTCCAGATGTGGGGTTGCACAGCAGCTTTTGTCATTTTTCGACCTAAACTTCACTTAGGATGATGAATTATTTAATATAACACAGGGAAAATCAGATTCTTCTCACCAAAACACAAACAGCTCTCTTCCAAGGGACGTTCCTTTTAAGTCTTGAGCAAAGGATTTCTCTAAAGGAAAAAGAAAAAATAAATGTCTCAAGCAGTGAATTGGAGGCGTGTGTTTGGCTCTCCAGATTTAATGGCCTTATTTTTGGGTATAATAACTGCAGATTTCTCGTACGATACTTGAGTCCCAGTAAAGAACTGATGTGTGATGTTCTTTTTGTAGCCTTTTCTTCTAGGAAGTGAAGGTATTTAATCATAAATTGGTGAGCTCTGCCCCCTCTGTCTTTAGTCTTGTCATGTGATTTGGAAGCTGGTAGGAAGGTGATGAGTGTCAGTGGGAACTCAGTGCTCCCAGGCTGTTTCAGAGGAGATTTAGGCTGGATGTTAGGAAAAGGTTCTTCCCCCAGAGGGTTGTCAGGGCCTAAACAGGCTCCCCAGGGCAGTGGACACAGCCTCAAGGCTGCCAGAGCTCCAGGAGTGTTTGGACAACAGTCTCAGGGACATGGTGGGATTGTTGGGGGTGTCCTGTGTGTAGAGCCAGGAGTTGGAGTGGATGTTCTTTGTAGGTCCCTTCCAACTG
>VYZS01070012.1:62081-74168 GCA_013400695.1 Neodrepanis coruscans | reverse complement strand
ATTTTGACAGAACTAATGCCTATGTGTAACACTGCAAGTCCTGTTGTGACACTCATTTTTAGAAAAGCTATTTTAACTCATTTGGCACATTCTTTATAGCTCCATCTACCTCGTGTAGTTAGACTCATGGGGCCAGATCCTTTGCTGGAGCAAATTAGAGCAAGACCTGTGATTTAAACCATCTGGAGATCTAGCCCATGGTGCAGTCATCTGACTTTACTGGCAAAGGGATACAAAATATAGTCCCAATAACANTTCAGATGAAGTGCAAGGTGGGGCCTCTGACTGCTTTGTTCCTAAAAGATCTTACAAATCTTTTTTGTAGGAACAAAAATTTGTGTATCCTTTCAGGAGACTGAAGTGGACAAAGAAATGTGGTTGCTGATTCAAATCTAGGGAAATGGATTTAAAAAAAAATCTAATTCATTCCCAGCCCGTCTTCCAGATGTTCTATAGCAAAAGTCTGCGTAACATCATACAGACCTGAATGTCACTAAACCATTCCACTTTGCTGGCTGCACTTCATGAGCCTGAGTTCCCCTTTCTGAACTGTTAGCAGTGTTAATTGGAGTTGTTCAAAGCTGCTTTTGACTTTGATTTCTGTGACTATATTGTTGGCACTGCACTAGAAGCATGTGAGCCCCTCTCCTACTATTCAGTAATTCCAGTGATAATCACCGGAGAAAATCAAACATCAGTGCTCTGAGCCTCTACTGTACCTTCTGTTCAGCTGTCTCCAGTTGCTTTGTGGAAGCTGAGTGTTTTGCAGCTCACAGGAACTCTTTTTGAAGGTGGTGGTAGGAAGGAGAACACAGCTCAGCAGCTCAGTTGCAAATTACGCAATCCTTGAACCACACTTGTGGCTGGAGCTCTTTGTTCCCAGGAAAGCATTGTGTCTAGGATAGCCCATTTCCCCAGGGACTGTACCCATGCAAGACTCAGGGCTCACTGTGGTCTTCTGAACTGCAGGTTTTGTTTGTTGTGGGCTTTTTCATGGTTCTGCCTGTGTCACTCCTTGATTGAGTTATTCTCTTACAATACAGCTTTCTACCTTTTGACTACTGTCTCAGGTTACATCAGCTGTAGCCTTTTTCTGTGTTTGCTTTGTGTTTTTCCTCTGGATTCATCCAGAACCTGATAAAATAACTTTGTGCTGAGCAGTTAACTTTTTAGAAAAGGTGGTGAAAATGGGCATTGGCCTGAGAGCATTTGGGAAGAAATAGAGGTGGGCTGTGCATAACACCTCTGGGAGGATGAAGGACCCAATCCAGGGTAGTGGAAAGTGCTGTGCTGTAATACTCCACAGGCTCACCCCCTTCTTGTCATGGTCCTCAAAGATGTCACACACTTCAGATGGCAACAGTGACATTCTGTGAAAGCCAAGGAAAAGGCTGGGCAAGGATAATCCTTCAGGATGTACCTGATTACTTTTACCATGATTTAGTCTTGTGTGGTCAGAAGGGGAAAATGTAGTTTAATAGTGTAAGAAAATGTTTGCTGGGTTAAGTATGTGCATTTCAGAATGTTGCAGTTTTCAGACAAGTTGTGGGAGCTGTGTTGAGAGAAGTCTTAGGATGCAGTAAACTGCTGGGCTGCACCAGGATTCCACGAGTTACCAGCCTGGTTCTGGGGGACCCTCCTGATGCTTAGGGGTGCTGCAACAAAATGACAGAAAAACTTTAAACAGTATTTGGTCTGATATTTGGAATATATTCATAAGTCAGGACTACTGGGCTGTATTCAGTGTTTCTCAGCATCTCTAGATGATCTCTGAAGAGAGGAATGTTGTTTTCTTTGCATTGATTACAATCTCCATGACCAGCATGAGGTGTTCATACCATAAGCACCTGGCTGAGGGAAGTTCAGCTCCCTGGGGCTGGCTGGGGGAAAGCACAGCTTTCCAACGAGGCACTCACAGCAACAACCTGATTTTACATGCTCTGACATGGCTTCTGCACAAATCTCTCCCTCTGCATCAACACATAGGAAACCAAGAGCAATAGATTAGACCCTCAGACTGGTGCTCACATTTTCTGTCATTCTCACCACGTTACATTTAGTATTTAGGTTATATCATATCAGCTCTGATGGCTGGAACTGAGAATTTTGCAGTGATACTAGAAGATTAATTGTTCTATTAAGAGGTCGTATTACCGAAGAATCAGATTTGCCCCTCGTTTTTATACCAACATAATATAATGGGGATTTTGTTTCATGTCTTATGCTAAATAATTATTTGATTGCTGATTCTTAGGAAATCAAGGATTAATAAACTATGTATTAATAGCATAACCTCTTTCTCCTTGTAAGATTGCTATTATAGTACAATTTCTAGGATTTGTTCATTCCAAATTTTGGAAGTCTTTAAGAATAGAATTTATTTGGTCTTGGTTTGTTTATTAGTATAAATGTTGTAATTTTCATTCTGATTTGAATCCATGCATCAGAGACAATGGATTGAAATGAGTGAATGGTTAGGAAGTGGTAGAAATGAATTTTAGACTTTTGGTAAAAGTTTATATGGCCCTTGCTAGTCACCTTTTGCTGATGCCATTGTTCTATAAATATATTAACAGATTTAAATTGTCTTGGATTATTAAATAGCTACTGCACTTAAGGTAAAGACACTCAATATTGCAGCGTGATTCTGAGGTATAAAAGTTGAACGTTTACCTTGTGTATGATTTTGTGACCTAGTATATATATTACCTATCACTGAGGACTATATACCATCTGCTCAGCCCATGAGACATGCACACATCACCTCCTGTGTGTAAAGTTAGCAGGATTTAGGCTCTGTTATGGAAATGTTTGGGATCTTTCTGGAAGAAATAAATTATTTTAGTATTACTGAGCATGCAATCCGTGCATATTACACAGAAAAAAACCCCCCAAAAACAATAACAGAGAGAGAGAAGTGCTTTAGTTCTGTGGAAAGGTTTGATGCTATGTGCATTTCAATGAAAGCAACTTTTGTCTCTGTGGATGTGTAACTTTATAGCAACGGTTCCCTAAGTATATGTAAAACATATTCTGCTAGTAAACCACTTCTTGTGTAGTCAATATGCATATTTATTGATAAAACATATGCACACTGTCATCTGTCAAATGTTTTACATGTTACCCAATTTCAAATGAGTAGAATAAAATAACTGCATTAGTCTGCAGTACATTGGTAAAATATGTTTATTCTCCTCTCATAAGAGGAAGTTCTGAAGCTGAACAGTAATTGTGGTTCCTAACACCAAACCAAATTAAATAGGGTATAGAATCTTGCCATGGTGGCAGTTTGGGTTGTTTCCCTTCATGCAGAGCACTAAGTAACACATTAAGTTCAGCAGTGAATCCAGAGAAAAGGGGTATCCAAGCATTAATCATTCATTGCAATGCTTTATGAAAGAAATCTCAGTGAAAACAAAAGCAGGAACCTCAACTATTCTGAGAAGCACTTTGAGGTAGCACTAGTTTCAGCTGCCAGGTATTTGCACTATCAATCAAAATATATTTATTTATCAGTTGAATCATATATTAAAACACTAGGCTATGCAGAATAAGAGGCAGAAGAGAAATATTGAATGTATACATACAAAAATACCGAAGCCTACACTTTCTAGAAATAATACATAAATGTCATTTGGTGACAGAAAAACAGATTGTTGTAAAAGGAACTCCAGCAATGACCTGACATAAGAATCAGAATTTCCTGTGTCACAGGTTAGTGAGAAATTGCTTCTTTACAGCCTAACAATTCAAGGAATAATGACCTAACATTGTTCCACTGTGAATTGGGGCCAAGATATATATTTTTGCAGATAGCAACAAATAAGAACAAACCTTTCAAAGAACTAGAATGCATAAATCCTAAAGCACACTGGAGAATTCACCAGTTTTGACATAAGCAATCTATAAACAATATAACCAATTTGAAATATATTAGGTATGATTGCAAACGTTATTTGTCTCTTCAGCAAAACCATGCTGGACCTCTGTGGGCAGTACATAGGAGGGCTATTATTTAGCCATTTGGAGTCCTTCTGATTTCAGATCTTGGTGTCATTCATTTATTCATCAAACATAATAGAAATGCACATTGGCTTGATAGAGTTTTCAGACGTCTCGTGCCATTCAGCCAGCAGTTTCATACACCCATGTCCATATTCTTCGCTCATTGTCATAAAATGTTAGTTAAGATTTACAGTAAAGCATGTATATTTTAGATGCCTTACTTGAGATAACTCACAGACATCTCATTTTCAAAGAAGGCAGGCTAGCTCTGAAAATTTGAGTACTGAAAAATAGGAGCCTTTTCCGAAACTCTTAGGATTTATACAACTTCAGCTCTTGTTCTGCAATCCTTGGAGATGTTATCTTGAGAAAGGAGCCATCATTTCACAAGAACTCTGAAATGTGGACAATATGGTCATATTCTTATTTCTAATCCTTTTATTTCTTTACAGCTTCCTAAAACTAGGATTAACACAACAGTTCATGCTTTTGCTGAAATGCCAATTAGAAGATTTGTAATTAGAAAAGACTTAGAAAAGTGATTTACAAAAATAAATAAGGTGAGATGGTTTTGAATGATTTATACCCTTAAAGTCAGGGCAGAAGAAAGAAGACTGAGCTCTGACAAAGGATTTCTTTGTGAGACAGCATTATCTAGTAGCCTGAATTTGGGTCTATGAATTGGGATTTCATTTCTAGCTTTACCAAGGATTCTTTATCTGGCCTTGGATGAGATAAGCATTAGAGATCATAATTAATACTTATAGAACTATAAAGGTTAAATGGATAAAGTTTTTTGGCTGGGGGAAAGCATGGACTTTTATTATAGTCACTAGCCACAGTAGATAATGTTTCAGCAGTCTGACCAGGGCAAATCAGTGCAAATTATTCATCAGTATACATACACTGATAGAAGGTATGTATATGCAATATAGTATAACGAGTATAGCACCAGATTATACATTTTGTACTGACGGGGTTTCTATTTTTCTGCAAAACCTAACAAATTATCTCTTCCTGGAGTAGAATGAAAAGTCTTCTCCTTAGTTTTCCCTCATGAAATATAAACATAGCTTTCAACAAATCTCATTAACTTCATATCAATAGCTGAGTTCTGCTTTACATTGCCAACTCCAGTTATTTGCAGTTCTTCACACAATGCCACTCACAGGTATCCCAGTTACTATTTTGTGCCTCTCGCTCCCTGCTCTCTTCTCCTCCCTCTAAGGAGACAACAGGCTTCAAGTAACCCCATCAACTATGGGCAAGAAAATTGTTATGGGCCTTCTCATCGAATCAGGCTGGTGACAGATGAAGCCCAGAAGGAGCCCTGTAAGGCTGCTGTGCTGCCCCACTCCCTTCTCAAACTCCCAGGCAGGCAGAGCCCTATAGCCCATGCCTTGGCTGGCAGAGGGGGCTGCAGTTACAGGAACAGCGAGAAGAAAAGTAAAGAATTGGAAACAACAAAGAATCATGAAAAAAGACCATCCCTTAGAAGCTGCACATTTTGTTTTCACATCCATGTAAAAGAGTAAGCAGTGTCACTTGTTTTCCTTCCCCCACACAAGCACTACGTACTGCTGCTTTTCTACAGCTGGAAATACTGCGAGAGGCACAACACATCCCTGAGCATTTCATATTAAACTTTGTGTAGTTTGGGTGTTTGAGCTTGGAGTTGCTACTCTAAAAGCAAATTGTGCTTTCTGTTTCAGAGCTGAGTGTGAGAAGGGGCCTCTCAAGGCCTGACAACAGGCTGGGTCTGGCAAGAGCAACCACACATGTAACACTTCTTGAAAACTACGCAGACATGATGGGCTCTCTGCATTTTGAAGAAGCTTCTGTCCTTCTGCTAAAGACAGGTAACGGATGGCATATATATCCCCAGTTCATGGTGAATGCCTGTTCATATGGTTTGCTTATCATTTTGTGAGCAGTAATTTCAGTGTATGTAGTCATATGAATAAGGTCTTTGTTTAGCAGAGAATTTCCATTTGTTTTTAAAGTTGAGTAAGATCTTGCACGCTCTCTGAAATGAAGGCTGAACAGGCTCTCTGAACAGGCTTCCAGGCCAGTTTTGCAGTAAATAAAAGTACTGCCTCCTTTGCTGATGTAGCATGGAAGTATCGCTTTGTAATTATGAAAAAACCTTAGAAGAGTTTATGGCACTAGCTCAATATTCATAATCCAGTATAGATTAAACCTGGCAAGAATGGATCATTCCAGTGCAGCAACAACCAGGAAAAAAAAAAAAAAGCAGCAATTATCAGGAAATTAGCATTGAATTTATACTTTGAATATACTTTAGAGAGGGGAAAAATAAAATAAGCCTTAATCAAAATGTAGAATGCAGGGAGATGGCACCTGCCTTGAGAAACTTAACACCAAAGCTTTAAACAAGAAACAACACATACATGGAGGTAGATAGGAATCAGAGCTGCATATCATCCAGATGAGTATTGTCTCATTGTCTACCCACAGTTACGATTTCCCTGAGGTAACAGGGTGACTTTAAAAGAAAGAAGGGAATTTACTGTGCCAAAAAATCTTCCCCATTCTCCTAGTAAAATTCTGAGCCAGCATTGCACACGACATTGTTAATTCATTAAATATCATTGTGATTAATTATATTCAATAGATATGAATTGCATTCAGGTTCAGTGCAACTTCACTGACCCCAGAGCTGGTACAGCTGTTTAAATCAGGGCAGAACTGATCACGTACTACTTCCCACTAGGACTTAAACCAGACATCATAAAGATTGCACGAAACATCGGTTTAGGCCTCTATCTCCTAGTGATCATTTCACAAGTAATTATTTTCTACATTCTAAAAGACAAACATATTTAAATGTGAATTTTTTTCTGGTAACTTTTACCTGTGAGTATCCCTTGGAATACTCAAATGAGCCTTTTAATTTATCATAAGGATCTATGAAGATTTACAGAAATAAATCCTATAGACATGAACAGAACAGAATGAAGCATCCCCCATTGGTTTTTCAACAATTTCCTTTAAAGACATACTTTGATAAAAAAATTACAGCCCTCTTTCAAAAGTATATCAAACATTTTAACAGCCACATTCATGCCTTTTGAGGTTAGTCTAACTTCCAGATTCTTTCCATTGACCTAACATAAGTGGGACAGATCCCAGATTAGCAATCTTGGGCCTGGTGATATGTCAATCTTTTATCATTGTGAGAGCTTTTTTCTAAAATTGTGATTAAAAACCCCTCTTTCCTTAGTCCTGAACATTTTGGAATGTATCTTCTATATCCACATGCTCATGCTACAGCAAGGTATAGTCAGTGCACGTTGTCATATATCTTTATATCCCTACTTGGTTTCATCCCTATCAAGTTGTACAAGAGCAGGAAGGAAGACCAGGGGGAAGATTTGCACTTTGACCCCTTGTTCATATTTTGGTTCTTTTATGTATACCAAATGTCAGTCATTCTGTCATCTATTTAATCTCGGACACCTATGGAAGATTAAGCGAGGGCAGTTCAATGAGCAGAGCAGGAGAGGGAAGGATAGATGAGCTACAGCAGGCAGATAATGTAAAAGCCGACTCAAAGTTCTCAAAAAACTCCAGCCGTCGCCAGCCATCACCCTTCAGACAAAAAGGAGGAGTTTCCATTCAGGCTTAAAAATCTCAATCTTCTAAAGGATTGACATGTGTGAATTCTAGAAGAGAAAACTGTCCTTCTTCACATAACTCTGAATTAATCCTTTAATTCTTCCATTTTTTGATTTTAAATATGTTCTTGGCCAACTGTCTGGATGTACATGTGTTCGTATCTGTGCAGAAAGAACTTAGAATATATCTAGTGTTAATTTTTCACCAGCTTCTCTTTTTGATCCGTCCAAAACCCTCTTATTCTAACCCATCTCCCAAGCTACCAGGTCATCTTTCCTCAGTAAAGTAACCTGGGAATAAAAGCAGGCTTTGTTTTTTTTGTAGATCAAAGACTTGTTTTGTTCCTGCTTTTGGTAACCAAAGCCCCCATTCCCTGGCATGGTGCTCCTCAGTAGTAGGTGCAATGGAACTCCTCTCAGCACAAAACTATCCATTTACATGGGGTAAAGTTCAGCTTCTCTGCCAGCATGGACTGCATGTGTATCATGGTGAAGGGAAGGAAATTTTTTGGATGAGATAGTGGATGCATATTACTGCAATTTATTATGCAATGCATATTCAGCAAAAAAAAGTTGCAACATTGGTGGTTGGCAAAATAACCTGTTGCCTCGCCGTCCTCCCCAAGCTCTCTGAACGGAATAAATGGGATTTGGGGGGTGCATGGGGAGCTGGTTGTAACCCTCAAACACTAGCCTTCTAATGGTGTCCCCCTTCCCCCCCCAAAAAACCCCAACACAAACCACAAGAAACTTGTGCAAATTTTCAGACAGAAGGCACCCAAATTGGTAGCAGGTTTTTAGGATTAAAATTGTAGTATGGAGCGGTCCAGCCGGGTTGTTTTGCACAGGCCAGGAGAAGAAGGCTTCTGAGTGGTTTATGCTCATTTTCCACTTGCCCAGACCTGGGCTGCGTGTCGGGCAAATCCGCTGGCAAATGTTAACACTGCCCAAGGGACTGAAAGTGAAGCTGGGGGCTGATGTGGCATGCGGTTGCCATGGTACTGGCCATAATCCTGCCGGAGTCAGATACCCTGATGATACGGCGAGTTTGAGCTTGCTCTGGGGTATAGCGCGGTGACCCTCCCCAACAGCATCTGGTTGTGTTTTAAACTTTTGTTAGATTCCATAGGCAAAAGAAAATCAAATCAAATAACAAACCCAGCCTGGCCGAAGCCCAAGTTCAGGCTGCTGCGTTTCTCATCGATACTACTGGTTAATGCACCAGATCAGTGCAAAAGAAAAGATGCTTGGGGTAGGAGCGAGGCACTTTTTTGAGATTCTTCTTCCCTTCCTCGTAGCCTCGGTCCCAATTATCGTGCTCCAAAGAGGTTGCTTATCGCGTTTAGGGAACAGTTTTTAAAGAATGCTTTTTGCCCCAAGATGTTCCCGGCGGGTAAAGCCGCCCGTGTACGGGCGCTGGCTCCCGCAGGGGGTATGGCCGCTGTGCGGGGATGTTCCGCCGAGCTCTGCTAGCCCCAGCCATGCCGGAGCGGGGGCTTGAAAAGTCGCGCAAACTCCCGGAGAAAAAGAAACATAACCACCAAAGTTGGAGGAAAACCAACCCCAGCTCCATCCCCGCCTCTGCGCGAGAGAATCTGCACAGGCCGAATTTCTGCCGTTTGGGAAGGAGGAGGGCGGCTTTCCCCGAGGAAGGGGGATTTGTGTGGGTTCGTTGCAGATGCGCTCCAGCTGAGCAGTGTGGGGGGGCTGCGGCCTCCCGGCCCGCTCCCGGGCGGCACAGCGGGGCCGGGGTGGCGGAGCGGATCCTACCGCGCCTGCCAGAAACCCCCGCACCCAAAATGGTGCAGTTCGATAAGGCGAGGGGGCAATCTGGCATGAAAGAGGCTGGGGGGAGGAGAGAGAATCCGGAGCGGTGCGCTGCTCCGCGCCGAAAGGGTGGGAAGGTTTAGATTTTCTTTTTTTTTCCCCTTAAAGGGCGGGGGGAATACAGACCCTACAGCCAGTTTTCCTCTTATGTCAGGGCTTGAAAGCGCCCCAGCTTCTCCCTGCAGGCTGCTTAACTTCACCCCGTGTGTACGTATGTGTGTATACATATAGATACATTAAGTACGTGTACGTGTGCGCACCGTGTCCCGCCAGCGGCCCGGGCGGATGGGCTGCAGGAGCCGCCCCGCAGCCGCGGCTCCCCGCGCTTCTCCACGCCGCCCCCGGCCCTGCTCAGCCCTCCTTCCCTCCGCCTCCGCGGAGCTGCTCCGCCGCAGCAGCAACGCCGCGCCGCCGCCGGGATCCGCGGCAGCTTTTGGCGACGAGGGGAGCGGAGTGGGGGGAGAGGCACAAAAGGGAAGGACGGAGGGAAAGTCCCTCCCACGCCCCCCTCCCCCAAGTTTATGATGGGGGTCCGGAGAAGCAGCGCTGCTCCGCGGCAACCGCTCGCCTGCTGAAAACTTGCTGCTCCGCTTTTTGGGTAAAGTTGATGCTTATTGTCTTTTCATCGTGCTTTTTATGCCTTTTTTTTTCCCTCCCTCCCTCTTCTCCCGCTTTTGTCGGAGCTGCCCTGCGCTGGAGGGGGGAGGGAGGGGGGCGGTAAGGGAGGGTAGAGATTTGGTGAGGGTCTCTCTTTGCGGCGGGGGCCCATCCCGTATCCCCCCCTCCCCACCTCGCAGGTGAGTGAGGAGGATGCGGCCGCGCGCGTGTCTGGTGTGTGTCCCCCCTTTCCCCGTCCAGAGTTCTCCGGGACTGTGCCTACATGGCCATTGTTTTTCCCGGGGGCTGCGGTGACAGTCCCAGCCCGGGGCCGCTGCCGGGACCGCCTTGCCCCGGGAACCGGAGGACAACAGGGCTCCCCAAAGCCATCTGTGAGTTTGCCTTTTTTAAAAACAAGAAAAAAGAAGTTACCCCCTCTTCTCCTTGTCATCCCCCCCGGGAGGGGCAATCTTTCGACAAGTATATTTGCTGAGGAATTTAAAAAATTCCCTGCTGCAACTTGATCCCTGTGTGATGAGGAGCGGCTTGGAGAGACCCGGACTCCAATCCTATTAAGGACTTAGTTGAGAGTTTTTTCCCCCGACTCGGTGGCTTTAAAACAATCAGGGAGGAGGGGAGGGAGATGGGCTCATCTAGATGCCTCTTCTGCCTCAAGTGATTGCCATAATTTCCTGGGAAACCTGGCTTTTCCAGCGCGGGGGCTTAGGGTGATTTATCGGTGGTCCTGCTGCCGGCTTTTCCGACGTTTACGGGCTTATTTATTTATTTATTCATTTAGTTAATCTGGGCTTCAAAACTTCCCGGGCCGGGGCTGCGGGTGCGGTGCAGTGCGCGCAGCGATGTCCCCTCCTCGGGGCCGGGACACGGCCTCGCCTCCCGGTGCATGTACCGGGTGAGCGAATGTCCAGTGTGGGGTCACCGCCGGCTGAGCCAGCGAAACTTGTGCCTGCCCTCGCATTTCATACTGCTCCAGGTGCTGGAAAACTTTGTGCGTATACAAATTAGCATTTTATTGGCGTATCGTGTTTGTATTTTTACAGCCACAGATAAAGGGACTAGTTGTAAAGCCTTGTCCACCCCCTGCCAATCTCCTTCACTTTTTTTTTTTTTTTGCAACTGAGGCTTTTGGGATGTATAAGAATTTGAAAGTAAGA
This sequence comes from Neodrepanis coruscans, assembly GCA_013400695.1. Lineage (NCBI taxonomy): Eukaryota > Metazoa > Chordata > Aves > Passeriformes > Philepittidae > Neodrepanis > Neodrepanis coruscans. Next base: position 62,926 of record VYZS01070012.1, on the reverse strand, counting down.
GTTTGACTAGCGTGTGCTTAAAACAGCATTTAAACAAATATTGTATTGGCATGCACTGTGGAGTTTATGCCAAAAAAGTAAAGTAAACAAGCCATGAAATTCAAAATACACAGAAGTGGAATAGATTTGTTATAAGACTTGCTGATTTGATCTGTTTGTTCAGCTACCTTGCTTTAAGAAAAGCTTTGGGTTTTTGGTGGGTTTTTTTGTTTGTTTGTTTTGTTCTGAATACTTCACTAGAAAAGAAACTACAATCACCTGGAAAAGAGGATCCTGCTGAATAATTAAATAATTATTTATGCTTCTGGGATGTTTGAAATACATGATAATTGCTGCATACAGCAACTACAGTTGGTGAATTGGTTCGGTTCAACTTTTTTGATGGGTGGATATGGTAATTTGTATTTTGGCTGGAACTTCAGGAAATGTTGACACCTGTCAAACTTTGAATTACAATAAAAATGTCATATTGAGTGTTATTGCAAAACTGACAACTTTTAACAAGTGAATGAAATTCATTATGGTTTTTCACTGTAAACAACTCTTGGAAATTTGTCATTTGATTGAAAGTGTGCCCTATCTGTAGCACCGAAAAGTGCCTGATTCACTGAGGATGAACTTGTTAATCTATGAGTATGTGTATATCCAACCTCTGGTGTGTGTTTGTGAAAGAGCTGATCTTTAAAGCAAGGTGCGGTAAGATTCACTTGATATTGAATGTTCTTACTGCTGAAAGTATGTGACTTTGAAGTGCCCAGAAATGCAACTGCTGTTCTTCAAAGGAAAACAGATCTGGAGGACTGTTTCCAACTTCCTTTCAATGTCTTATTTTATTTTTTTTTTTT
>VYZS01070012.1:22018-62043 GCA_013400695.1 Neodrepanis coruscans | reverse complement strand
TTTTTTTTTCCCCTTAAAGGGCGGGGGGAATACAGACCCTACAGCCAGTTTTCCTCTTATGTCAGGGCTTGAAAGCGCCCCAGCTTCTCCCTGCAGGCTGCTTAACTTCACCCCGTGTGTACGTATGTGTGTATACATATAGATACATTAAGTACGTGTACGTGTGCGCACCGTGTCCCGCCAGCGGCCCGGGCGGATGGGCTGCAGGAGCCGCCCCGCAGCCGCGGCTCCCCGCGCTTCTCCACGCCGCCCCCGGCCCTGCTCAGCCCTCCTTCCCTCCGCCTCCGCGGAGCTGCTCCGCCGCAGCAGCAACGCCGCGCCGCCGCCGGGATCCGCGGCAGCTTTTGGCGACGAGGGGAGCGGAGTGGGGGGAGAGGCACAAAAGGGAAGGACGGAGGGAAAGTCCCTCCCACGCCCCCCTCCCCCAAGTTTATGATGGGGGTCCGGAGAAGCAGCGCTGCTCCGCGGCAACCGCTCGCCTGCTGAAAACTTGCTGCTCCGCTTTTTGGGTAAAGTTGATGCTTATTGTCTTTTCATCGTGCTTTTTATGCCTTTTTTTTTCCCTCCCTCCCTCTTCTCCCGCTTTTGTCGGAGCTGCCCTGCGCTGGAGGGGGGAGGGAGGGGGGCGGTAAGGGAGGGTAGAGATTTGGTGAGGGTCTCTCTTTGCGGCGGGGGCCCATCCCGTATCCCCCCCTCCCCACCTCGCAGGTGAGTGAGGAGGATGCGGNTTTTTTTTTTTTTTTGCAACTGAGGCTTTTGGGATGTATAAGAATTTGAAAGTAAGAGTTTGACTAGCGTGTGCTTAAAACAGCATTTAAACAAATATTGTATTGGCATGCACTGTGGAGTTTATGCCAAAAAAGTAAAGTAAACAAGCCATGAAATTCAAAATACACAGAAGTGGAATAGATTTGTTATAAGACTTGCTGATTTGATCTGTTTGTTCAGCTACCTTGCTTTAAGAAAAGCTTTGGGTTTTTGGTGGGTTTTTTTGTTTGTTTGTTTTGTTCTGAATACTTCACTAGAAAAGAAACTACAATCACCTGGAAAAGAGGATCCTGCTGAATAATTAAATAATTATTTATGCTTCTGGGATGTTTGAAATACATGATAATTGCTGCATACAGCAACTACAGTTGGTGAATCGGTTCGGTTCAACTTTTTTGATGGGTGGATATGGTAATTTGTATTTTGGCTGGAACTTCAGGAAATGTTGACACCTGTCAAACTTTGAATTACAATAAAAATGTCATATTGAGTGTTATTGCAAAACTGACAACTTTTAACAAGTGAATGAAATTCATTATGGTTTTTCACTGTAAACAACTCTTGGAAATTTGTCATTTGATTGAAAGTGTGCCCTATCTGTAGCACCGAAAAGTGCCTGATTCACTGAGGATGAACTTGTTAATCTATGAGTATGTGTATATCCAACCTCTGGTGTGTGTTTGTGAAAGAGCTGATCTTTAAAGCAAGGTGCGGTAAGATTCACTTGATATTGAATGTTCTTACTGCTGAAAGTATGTGACTTTGAAGTGCCCAGAAATGCAACTGCTGTTCTTCAAAGGAAAACAGATCTGGAGGACTGTTTCCAACTTCCTTTCAATGTCTTATTTTATTTTTTTTTTTTAGTGTGTCAAAGGGGATGTATACAGATGGACAAATACTGTTTGTGTTAGATCATTCAATTAAAGAAAAATGAGAGCCATAGAAGAATTTGAACTAGATGCATATGTCAGTATAAATCTAGCATAATTTCATTGAAGCTGCTCCAGGTTATACTCTCTTATAAACGAGAACAGAACTTGACCTCAGATATCCAATACATAGCAGCCTGCATTCCCAGATGTCACACTGAACACTGAAGTCACATTTAGAAAAGACAACCTTTTGGCTGCATGTATAAAGTGACCAAGATTTTTGTTACTGTTTTGAAAACCAGTTTAAACTTTTATGTCAAAAAATGTTTTAGACTATGCTTTCTGTGATTCTAATGATCTTAAAGGTTTATACCACAACTACTCTTTCAGTGGCACAGTTGTATAGAAGCTGTACAGGCCCTGGGACTACATGATCAGCGGTGTATGGAAAGGGTTAGGTGTTTGCTACAGCATTGTATGACTTGAAAACATGTTTTTCTTGATCCTGATACTTTATTTCTGTTGCGAGACTTTGAATTTTTCTAGTGGGTTTTCCAGTCCTCTGGGCCCATCTTTTTTTTATTCAAGGATAGGGTAGAGCATCTGACCTCACAGTAATTGCATTATCCTCATTCTCGGCTTGTAAGTATGGAGGGCACTTGGTTAACTGCCTCCCCGGTTTTGGTGGCCTACTGTAAGCCAGTTGTTTGCCCGGCAGTCTGAAAGGTACACAGATACTTCATGCTTTTGTACTCTCAGAAGTGCTCTGTTCATAGTGAAGTTTCCAGTGCAGATTAGTGAAGGCAGTGGATTCAGTAAGCAGTCACCAAAATCTGTATGTATTTGTGCAGCAAACACCTATCTGTTGCCCCATCACAAAGCATCCACTTAATAATCTGGCCAAGGATTTCAAGGCAGTGAGTTTTTTCAAAGAAGCTACTTAGGAACATTAGATGTGACTATAGCATCAAACTAATTAGTTGCCACTCCATTTCTATGAAGCTTCCAGGGCTTTATAGAAATGCGATATTTGCACTTCTCACTTGCTGCTAAGGCACTGAGGTTAAGCGGTCTCTGCTTTTTGTCTGCTCTCTTACTGATGGGAAAGATTCCAGGGCATTGTTCGAGAGCTGCACAACTCCCTTATATACCTGGGTAAATATTTTAAACAGTTGCACATTTGGACAACTTTCCACAAAGCATTAAGTGGTATTTAGGGTTTGCTTCAGCTGTGTTGCCAGGGCCCTTTTAAAGAAAACCAAAACAACAGGAGGTATTTGGGAATTAATTAAAACAACACTAAATAAAATAAGAGCAAAGAATGAATCCTAGTATGAATGAAGGCAAGAAGGCATTGTGTTAGAAGGCAATAATACATGAGTGCTTGTGCCCATCACATACATGTGCATACATTTGTGTGTATGGATGTAATATGCACAGTTCTTGATCCATGTATACAGAAGATCCCATATATGTGCATCTTCTAGAAACTAACTGGTGTTTGATTTAAAAGTAATTAGAATTGGGTCTTGACAGTTCAAGGGGAAGAAATTGCAGTTTTTCCTTCTGAACAAGTGAATGGAGTGGAAATACTGGGTAATCAGGTCTAATTTTCTACAGACCAATTCAGCTTGAGAGTGAATATATGTTAGATGTGTATAGTACAGGAGAGGCCACAGAACTTTGCTTCATTCATGCTTTGCTACTGTAAAACCACACCCCATACTCTTTAACTTCTTGTAAACAAAATAAACCCAAATACCCTAAAGCTGAAATGTGTTTCATGAAGGAAACAGGAAAGTTGTCCTTTAATTCAGAAGTTCAGAGCTGTAAAAATTGTTTGGGGTTTGTGAATATTGACTACCACAGAAAGAGAGGCCTCGGTGCCTGGAAGTGGATACCCAAATTAGAAAAAAATTGAAAATAGGCTTCCTTGAGCTTTCATTGTAATGGGTGGAAGTGTTTGTGGTACTGTCAGAGCATGAATGCCCAAATACATCAGTCACTAGTGAATCTTTTCTCATAATTTCACAATTATTTGCCATTGGCTGTCACCTTTCTGCAATTATAAATATTCTAAGAGGAAACAATACAAATTAGAATTGTAGGTACCAGGATCTTTGTACTGGATGTATTTCTTTTTACTTTCTAAGTGTTCTTTTTCATATGAAAAGAGTCTAGCAGCTTTATCCTTATTCAAGTCTTTTCTTTTTGTATCTACTGGGGAGAAAACCATTAATTTTAAGGAATGGTGAGAGTAAGCCTTAAGCTGTCTTTGACATTTTAGTTTAACTTGAATAGGTTAATTTTTTTTTTTTTTTAAAGAAAACAACTTGGTGGGAAGTGTGTTTTAACTGTGAGCGCCCGATTTTGACCATTAGCATAAGAAAAAAAGTTTTAGTGCATTTACTATTGTATTGAATGAAGAGTTCCAACAGTCAGGGAAAAGAAAGTAAAAGGCTGTAAAGAAATGATGGTCTATTCAGATTATTCAGCAGCCCAGAGCTCTGGTCATCTGCCTCTGAAATCTGCGATCGGGATATCACTTTTATCTTCCTGTGCCTTTCTCTCGCCTTTTTCACATGTTCACTTTTGTCAAGGTTTATTGATCACGTTTTCTTCTCTGCAAATCTGTGGAAAATTTAATGAACCAAAAACAACTGAGAAATAAAGGGAACTTTTTATTCATTAGCCACTAGATTGAATTTTGTTCTATAGTCACTACCCTCTTGCCTCCCATGTGCCTCATTGTGTCACTCCTGCAGCAGTTACAGTACATACAGTGGGGAAGACTGCATTATTAATTCTCTTCTGGAGAAAAGTTTGCTTAATGTTGTGAACTCGTGGCAGCTCCAGCCCTGCTGCCTGGCTCTTCTTTGCCCTCCTGACATTTGAATTCTTGACTGTGGTGCTTCTGTCACTAAAGTGTGTATTCCACAGAGCATTTACCTCTTCAAGAATGAAATGTATTTGCTGCCTAGCAATTAAACCCAAATTTAAATGATTGCAGATTAGTAGTAGTTATTTACAATCCTGATTGTTTTGGTGCTGTGATCCTTGTTCATTATACATCTGCTTTGCCGTGGTGCTGCCCCAGAGCGCTTTGTGATGCAAATGCTTTTGTTAACTTACAAATAGTTTCAGTATCTAGATCATCTCAGGTGACATATTTAAGTCTCTTCTTTTTTCCCAGATGGACTTAAAAAGCTGTAATTAAATGTGGCTTCCAGTATGATTAAGCTTTGCTAACATTTTCCATGGAATGATTTACTTGAACTCTGGCACTTTCTGAACCTGTCACTGGAAGATTTTTCAATAAACGTTCCTTTTAACATTAATTTCATTTCATTTAGTGCAGCTTGTAAGTGTAGGGAAATGAGTTAAAATGAAGCATATATCTGCCTGGGAGATTTCTTGGGTGTTTCTTGATTCTAAAGAACTTTGCTGCTACCCTGTGTTAAATGCTAAGGTGTAAATCCCAGGGGAATGAAAACCATAGAGTTCTGCAGAACAGTCCCAAATACTCTCCTAATGAATAGCAGCATCAATGCTGATACTTTTAAGGGATGAGCTAAAAGCCACAAAAGGGAAATCTGTAGTTGAGCTTGTAATTTCAGCTACAGTAATGGCACATCTGTGATTGCATCTGTTTTTCTGTGCATGGAGTGACTCTCTGTCCTGTATGAGTACGCACCTGCAATCTTAAAACTGCCTGTAAATCCGCAGAAAGGACTTTGTGCCCAGCAGAATGAACTCTGGCTGGAAAAATCTAGGCTTCTGTTTGGGAAGAAAAAAAAAGGTAATAAAGTCTTCTATCCCCTGTGAAACGTGGAATTGTAGTGTAGATAATTAATTCAGATGAAACTAATGAAATCTCTCCAGAGGAAGATACCTTCTCTGGGATGCTCTGCTGCACAGTGAAAGCCAGTGTGGGTCCAGCCCCTCGGAGATGAGCACCCGTGGTCACAGTCTCTCACCCCTGCCATGAAGTGGCAGGTACCCTTGATGAGGGACTGGCTGGTTCTTCCCAGGATCTGCAAGGGATGATCAGCTGCATGGCTTAATTCCTGCAGTAACACTGGAAAAACTTCCAGCGTTAAAAATGCAATTCAGATGAGTAGGAGATGCTGTCATATCACAGCACTGTGGCCTGTATTCATTGCTGGGAGCTTTAAGTGTCCATTCTCTGGAAGTTAAATCCTTTTTTGTTTAATGTTCTTATATTCTCTTCAAGCAAGTGGATCAACTGGAAGTGGTCTAGCACTGTGTTAAGCAGTTTGATTTTGTTGCTAAAATTAATTCAAAACTCCTTGCAAACATCTCACCATTTTTTTCTTCAGCTTGGAAAGTGGCATCCCTGGTTAGAATCACTATATTGCTGACCTGTGGAGCTGTTTTATCACACTGTCTTTAAAAGCAAGATCTGTTGATTGCAACGGTGTTAAAAGAGCATCAGTTCCCAACACCAAGATCGCTCCTTTTCAGAGAAATCCTCAGCAATGCCTCTTTGTGCAGTGGACAATGCAATAAGTCAGACAGGACTTTCTGAGCCACCTCTATAAGGAACTGTAAGGGCTGCTGAAGTACACTTGTGTTAAGTTGAATTGATTGAAATTTAATGGCTGTTAGTAGCTATGAATGGTAATGATTTTCTAGAGTATCTTCACCATGCTTGACATTAATAACTGGAGAGTGTGTATGTGTGACACTAGTATGTTTTTCATTTTTAAAGATGCTTTCTCCCAGCCCTCTTTCCCATAATTTAGTTGTTTTGATGCTTCAGGAAAAAAAAAATCTTGGGCTTCGAAGAGCACGTACATCTTGTCAATATAATTTTGTGTTCAAGATTTTTATTTTTTCCAATTCCAACATAAATCAGACTACAATATAGTGAGAGTGATGAATTTGTTTTACATGCCATCATGAATTAATGTTATGCAAATAGAAGTTTTACAGGTGCCATGATTTACTTAATAATTTCAAGTTCTAATATTTAAGCTCATTTATTATGTTTGAGTAAAAAAACCCACAGCATGTTCATATTTTAAAATGTGAAATGTGAGATTTGTGTGCATTTGCTGTGTGTAGTTGCTGTGTAAGCACATTTGATGGCTAAGAAAGAATCAATCAGTGTTTGCATTTGGCATCTTATGCGTGTAGATGCTACAGAGACATTTCAAAGAGAATAATCAAATATTTGTATGTAAGGAGAGAAAGATGGTGGTAAAACATCCTTCATGGATACAAAGAAGCAGAAAACTGCCAAAGCAAAGTTTTTTTGGCCTCTCAAATTCCCATAGCCACGATTTTGCTACGCAAAATGGCCTTTATTTCATCCTGAGAAATTTGCTGTGAGGTGCCTCCAGACCTGCTGCCTTTCCCTTACGGTGAGGATAAGCTGAGGAGCTGGTGAGAGCTATAGACATCCTGGGTCAAAGGTGAATTTGAAAGTGATTGTAGGGTTTTCAGGCTTTGATATAATTTTTAGTGTGCTTCCCAAAGGCTAAGGACGAGGGGGAGAAAGTTTGACACGTAAATACATCTTGACTCTGAAGATAAGAATAGATTTTGACTTTATTTCTTAAAAATTGAGGTCACTGTGGTCTGATGACAGGCTGGAAAGCCCATCACTCAATTTTTTTTTTTTCTGTTTCTTACTTTTCTCTCTCTTCCCCCCCACCTCCCAAATGAACAGACAGAATCTGATTTTTGATACATTGTACACATTGAGTTAGTGACAGCATATTCAGGTTTGAAATTTGTGGCCCCAGGGTCAAGGTTTAGTTAGCACCAACATTCAGGCCTCCTTGTCCAAGTAGTAAGAATTTTACTCATAGTGCCACGAAAGAATTAAATTAGGTAATAGAATTAAAAGTGGATCTTTACAAAATGTATTTCCTCCATGCAACAGGACCACGTGTTTCTGTGATTGCTACAGCCATTAGTTATGGGAGTGGGCTCAAGAACTGGTTCTTGACCTCTTCAAGCTCAGGGGACCATTGGCCAGGGAATAGAGTGGTACTTGGATTTTAGTAATTTTGACAATTTCTTCGTTTGCTCTGTGTTCTTGAGGAACTCAGAAGAGAAATTCTTTTGGATATGCCATTTAAACCAAGGATTTAGGTAGGTGTTAAAGGGCCATTTGGGAAGTGGTGTGTAGTGTATGTACTGTGATGAAGTTAATTATGTTGCTTTGGCAACTCTAGCTTTGGTATTTCCTGACTAGAACTCGTTTATGGAGTCATATTCCAATATCTGGCATCATCAACACTGAAACCTTTTACAAAACCAGGTCAATTTTGTAAAAATGTAGCAGAAAAAAAGAGCTACAGGATTTTTCCAAGTGTGTTAACAATTCATTGTTTTACAGGCTGTGTGTTGAAGTAAGTTTCTCTTCAGAATTTTAAAGTATAATTCCATTGTAGGAAGTACAGTAGCAGTACAGTTGATTTTCCAGTGGACTCCAAGTGATTGTTTCAGAATTCCTTTTGTGGAGAATTTCAGTATTTTGAGGTTTTGTTTCAATTCACAGTAAGTCAGATTTGGAAATCTTAAATTTCTTTGTAAAATGCAGTAACTGTATTCCTAACTTTGCTCTTTGCTTCTGAGAACTGTAAGGGAACACCAGGCTGAGCATAGCATATATGTTACTGAACCATTCTGTGGCTAAACTTTTCATCTTTGATTTACTGTGTGTGTTGTTGGGGTCTTTTCACCATTTTCTTTAGAGAAAAGGGACTGAAGGGGAAAACTTTGTGCATATTGGGGTTACATTATCTCAGCAAAGCACCTCATTACAGACTGTACTACAGCACTCTTCATCTCCATTTTCTATTTGAAAAAAATGTTTTTCTGCATTTTACTCCAAGGCCTCTGGCAGGGCTTGATAAAATTTAAACTGTGCTTTAGATTTCTTCAGAGAAATTTACTGGTGCTGGAGGTGAGTTCATCCCTCTGGGACAAAGCAAACAGGGGGAAGTGGGCGGCAAAAGGCAGGTCTGGATCTGTGTTGAGGGGACGGGGGTGAAACAGGGCAGTGCTGGCAGCTATTGGAGGTTGCACCATTCTCCCAGGAGCGTGCAAGGTGAGGAATCCTCCTCTCCTGCTTTCCAGAGGGCATTTCCAAGGTGCAGATGGCAGGGGGATCTGTGCCAAGGTATTTCGTTTCTTTAATCTCTTCTCAGGGTATAGAGACTCGCAAGAGCCAGACTCCATCCAAGCTCTTGAAGGTGGGAGATGAGCAGAGCTTGCGTGGTAGAATGGAATGGACTGAGCTGGTGTTGCTCTCTGCTGCCCATTCTGTGCTGGCCCGTTTCAGGGTCACCTTGGATTCCTCTACACCAGCTAATGGTTTACCAGGGAGGCACTGGAAACTTAGCAAATTCAGTTCAGTCAGGTGACAACATGCTCCAGCTGTCAGGCTGAAGGGAAAGGGACGTAAAACAACTTGGGATCCCTAACCCTGGTCATTTGGTGTCTTCCTCCTTTGCTGTTGAAGATGTAGCTTTGCAGCTTAAGGGGACCCAAGTGTCATCCCACTCCCTCCTCCTGTCACTGTATGTGGAATAACTAGTATGTCTGTGTGGTTTACCAGGATCAGATCTTCAGTGAAGGGTAGGAACTTCTGGTGGAATCAAAGAAGGCAACCACTCAGGATGTCCTCTTCAAAGTGACTTTTCCCTCCTTTCTTCTCCTGGCATGGTGCACCCTAGGGGCCGGATCAATGTTAGTCCTGCCATAACAAAGGGGAAAACAGTTGTTAGGGTTTTTTTGCTGGTTTGTTTTTTTTCCCTCTCTTGCCTTGTGTTGTTATGTTTCTAGGATGAGGTCTGTGCTCCTGGCATGACTTCTGAGTGTGCTAAACCACTTGTCCCACGAACCTTCCGTGTAGGCTGGACCCAGAGTCCTTGGTGCAGCAGGTCAAACAAAGTGCAGTGCTGCAGGTGCTCTTTTGCTGGCTGTTTGCTTCAAATGTCACACCTATCCTTGGCTTAAAGTCTGTGTTATTTCAACATCTCATGTGAACTAATGGAATCTAGGCATCACCCATTTCTTTCTCTCCCTGGAGGTTACAGATTTCCAGATACCCTTGAGATGGAGTTTTAAGGTCAGCAGTGGCATTTTTAGGTCACAGAACTGCAGGACCTTGTCGTCTAGCCACCTAATCAAGTGACTAATTAGTTCTTATATCGCTGCTGTTATCTTTTTTTCCAGCTTTGGTTCAGCTCTGCAGGATGAAGCCTGTTAGGAGATGACATCTGAGAATTACTTGATTAGAAACTGAGAGGCAGATATGGTCAAGAGACTCCATATGAGCAATCATTGGTGCCTCTGTAATCTGTGTAACTCAATTCATCCATGTATATTAAAGCATCTGTCAAAGCACAGTATTTAAAAACAGCCTTCCTGTAAGCCTTTCTTTGATTTTGGCAGTGAAGGCACAAAATGCACAGCACTTTTAATTCCATTGTAATCTGGGTGATTTCCGCAAGACTGTATTTTTAATTGAGGTACCTGTGTACATACATTTTAGTTTATTTTAATGTACAAGCATTTTTACATCAGGATACCTTATTTCTGCACCCTCTAAAATACTCATAAATAGGGACTTGGGCAGTGCAAACCAAGTGTGCATCACAGCCACATTAACCCACTTTTCTCAGGTGTTGATGGCATCTGGTTGTGACAGATGCTTTCTGATAAAGCCTTCAGATCAACATGCCTTTGGAGACATCAGTGCTCTGTGTTGGTACTTGCAGACTGCTGTATCCAAATACTCTTCTTTAATTGTCTTATTAAGTAGAGAATTAAGCTCTTTGCTTTGACTGTTTTGGTGCCAGTGATTCTTATTGCAGGCTTTGGCATGGCACCACGTTGTGTTTTAAAGAGACAGCATCACTTTAATGATGTGGGAATTGAGTTGGAGGATAAAAATCCACTGAGAAAATGGCTGACTGAAAGCATGGTATGTAAAATCTGATTTTATGTTCTTCCCCTCAGACTATTAGGTGGGGGGTTTAGTTCAAATGCCTGCGATGATTTAAGAAATAAAAAGCAGAAATTCTCCCTGCTGCCAGACCACAGGCTCCTCAGCGCCAGACTTGCAGACGAATGTCACATGTTGCTGTATGTTTTGAAAGCATACCATGTGTTATTCTTTAGCTGTCTCAGTCTTCCCCCACAGCTATATCATCTTCTCCCTAGCCAATCTCACAGAAAAACTTCTAATGAAATAAACTTTCCTCTTCCACCCGTCCGGTGCAGATCCCAGGATGTGTTCCCCTGTACCTGTCACTCCATGTGAAGGTCTCTGCTTGCAAATGTGAAGAAGTGATTTTAACTCAATTTCATGTAACTCTGCCTCTTATGCTTTAAATCAGGCACTTTTGACACTGATATTGCAGCTTATGTTGTGCGTTAGGATCAAGAGCTCACAAATGACTAAACATATGGTTAAAACTTTTTTTTCATGAAATATAGTATGTTTCAATTTAACTTGGCTGTGGGTCTAGATAATGAACCACCACTGCTTGCCATTAGAATCATTGCATTTCCAGAAACAATTTTTTACTTCTTCTTTTCTACTGACTTGGATTAACGTTTCCTCCAGCTAATGACAGGACTGGACATGCAAACTAATTAGAGAATAGTGTGAATAGTGTGAGCTGAAAACACTGGCATCTCACTTTATTGCCTACAAGGTTAAGCGGTTTACTGTGAGATCGCAAGAAGTAAACTGAAAGCAAACAGGCAAATTAATCCAGATCTCTTCAATTCCTCCAGTGATGAGTGGCTCCCAGGGCATTTGCCTCTGAAATGTTCCTTTGAACTGTCTCCCCCCGGCCCTCTGTCTGTCCCCCCAATACACAGCAATGGAGCTTTCCCACTTCTGGCCAACTTGCCTACAAATGAGAGGTCCGAGTCAAGCCACCCATCAGGTACTAGCTGTCACTCCAGCAGCGTGGCCATGGGATGCGGCTCCTCTTCCTGATCTGTGGTGCCAGGATGACTGAGGCAGAAGAGGTGGCAACAGCAGCCTGGTGCTGCAGCTCTTGTGAATGGTAAAGGCTGCTTCACATTAGAGCTCTCCCTGGGGCTGCCTTCTGCAGGAGGTCTGCTCCTGCTTTCTGCAGGGTTAGGAAGCAGCCAGTGCTTTTCCTCGACATCTCTATTAAGTTCACTGGACCAAAAAAAAGGCTATTCAGGAAAGCCTGATGCTCGGGTTTCTGCAGAAAAGGGCACTGACTTGGTCCAGTGGTAGAACTTCAGATCACATGTCTGATAAGCAAGAAAGCACTGTGGAGTTCTGTTAGGATAAAGAATAGATGGTGAGGGCTGGGAAGATCAGAGAGCTGGTGTGGGGGATCATACATTCATCACACCTATGTGTGCTAGTTAGACCTCTGCTGAAAATTCATCATATTTCATTCTTATTCCTTCTATTTTTTTTTTTTAATAACACTGCCATGAGTTGGAGTTTATGCAAATGCCTGCATCCAGCTCTACTTTGTAATTGTCGGTGGTGTTTTCACTAGCCTGGGACCTTAGGTGTGGGGTGTACCATCTGATGTTCTAGTTTGCAGTCATACTGATGACTGAGTCTGCATACTTACTCTACTGAAAAGCTTAGATTTGAATCCATGTTGAAAGGCTGGATCACAGCCTGTGTTTTGCGTGTCGGCCTTGTAGTTCTCTCGCCAGTGGAAATGAAAGATTTATTGGTTTTCTATGAAAACAATAATAGAAAGTTTGTGTTACTCATTTAGGTGTAATTACGAGTGTGATGCTTGAATGATGAGGTGTACTGAGGTAAAAAAATAAGCTGGCACCTTTCCATGCAAACGCAGGGCTTCCACCAGGCCGTGTCTCTGACAGATCAGTTTGACAAGTCCTGCTGTGACTATGACCTCCTTCCTCAGCAGTATCTCGTGTTTGCTGGGGAACTGTGGTGCTCAAACCAGGCTTGGCAAACAGCTGTATTGTACTGGCAGAAATATTGCTGGGACATGGTAAATGCCCATGCTGGGCCCACCAGTCTCATGGAGAGTAAGTCCTGCGTCATGACCATTTGAAGTGTATACCTTGTGTCTGTGGAGAGGAAGAAGATGCTCATCTCCCACTAGGGGTATCACAGGGGAGACTGCTGAAGAACAGGGGCAGGTTAGGCTGCAGTGGGATTGGGGGACCATATGGAATTGAGGTAAAAAGATAAGAGTAGAGAATCACCTCCTTCAACCTGCTGGTCACACTTCTTTTGTTCCAATATGGTTGATTTTCTGGGCTGCAAACATAAATTGCGAGGTCATGTTGCATGATCCAATACCTCCAAATCTTTCTCCTGAGGGTGGAGAAGAGTCCATTCATTTCAGTCCATTTTTTGCCCAACTTGTGTTTATGCTTGGGATTGCCATGATCTTACAGGATCTTATTGCTGGTCTTGTTAAACTTGGAGGTTCACACAGGCCTGTCCATCTGGATGGCATCCCTTCCCTCCAGCTTGTTGACCATGCCACACAGCTTGGTATTGCCAGCAAATCTGCTCAAGGTGCACTCAAATCGCACTGTCCATGTCACCAACCAAGATGTTAAAGTGCTGGTGCTAATGCCAGCCCCACATGGACCTCTCACATGGACCTCTGTGGCCTGTTTGTACTCATGTGCTAGATGTGGAGCTATGCCTTGAACCCATCCAGATCTTGTGTTAGAAAAAAACGGCAACTTACCCTGCAGCCCTCTATAGACAGCCAGTGACACACATGTACTTCACTGTGCTTTGTCTGCATATGAGTATGCAGGGGCCATTCAAGCTAATTGCTGTAAACTGGAATGTCCAGCACGTTTGGGACTCGTATTGCTGGGACAGACCTTTCCTTTGTAACATTGTCATGGTGGCACATGAGAACCTACCTGAACCTGATCCCCTTGATTTGTGAAAGAACTGGCTGTAAGTTTGGTTATTTCCCATGGGGCTTCTCAGAAAGGAATGCTTTCCCTGCTGTTTCCTTATCTGGGAGAGCCCTTCCTGTGGTCTGCAAAGATCACTTTACTTTCGTGGGATTTTTGGGATGTGTATGTGTTACAATTCTGATTGGTAGCAATGCCTGTGTAGATTATCCTGGACAGAAGCACTATTGCATTACTATCCAGGAAGCCCATAGACCTTTAGCAGTTTGTTTTTCTAAGGGAGATCTTTGCCTTAAATTCAATGGTCTTTAGCAGAAGAGACAGTTCCCCAACAAAAGAGAAGGCTGGATTGTGAAGTTTTTATCTCTCTGCTGTGCCAGACCTGTGGGCTAGTGCAAAACAGCATTTAGCTTACAGGCAGCCATGGCACGTGCTGCTCATGTTTAGTTGAGGGACATAAAGGAGTCACAAAGAGACAAATGCCCAGATAACCTGGTGGCAGCTGGGGTAAATACTGTTGGAGGAAGAAGGGATGTAAGACATCAGACCTATAGGAAACCAGTTTTCATTAGTTCTGCAACTTGTCCGACAACTTGCATTCTGTTATTAACTTTTTATTACAGCAAAAGCGACTAGAATAAAAATAGTGTAGGTGCCAAGGGGATAAACAGTGAATTAAAAGGATTAAGGTCTGAACATTTTATTGCTTTTAGAAAGATGTTATTAGATTTACTAGCTTAAGTTAAATTTACATGACTGAATTACTTCTTAACTTAGTAATGAGCTTTGTGGGGAAAAAAACTTCTGTTTAGGTGTTTTAGAAGGACTTAATCCAGAATACATCATAACTCTTTAGGCCATTATAGAAGAGTAATGCAGCTATCCTTTCTGTCATAAGCTAAATGAGTGCTAACTGGGCTTTGAGTCTTCTGGAAGTCGGTGTGACCCTGCACATTGTGTAGGAATTGATAGCAGCTCCAGCACATCAGATAGCAAGGGAGTTATTCCCAATGTTATCTTAGTTACATTACCAACTGTGATATTTTTGATTATTTCAGTTTTCATAAACTTTTGAGACACCTGAAGATAACTTGGGAGTATGTTTTAGCAGTTAGAAATCTTTAGGAAAAAAAAGACAGCTCATGGCAAACTGATGACAGACAATGGCAATTCTGTTTGAGATTGCCTGCAGTAAACTTCTCTCCTAATACCCATCGATGTAGTCAAGTCAAGCCAAACTCTAAGCTCCTGCCCTTTATAAGGGTTCAAGGCTGCTGGCAGTTTGTGTGTTGGCTTCCTCTGAATCCACACTGCTTGTGTGTGGTTCTTTTTCCCCCCACAGCTCCTCATGCAGCACACTTGCATGTTGGCCGTAGTCCAAATTTCCTCCCTCCTGGGGATTCCTTTGCTGTTAATTTAAGTGATGGCAAATGCAAACTTCTTGCCAGAGCTTGCTGTGTGTTTTTGCATGCTTTTTTTAGCTGTTCCCTGAGGGGTCAGCTTTTGTCCTTCTCCACCATGCTTTCTGCTGTGGGGAGAGAGGCCTTGAACTGGAGCTGATCAGTCCCACCTGGCTTTGACTGCATCTCTGACATGCCTTCAGGACCTCGGTGTCTTTCACAGCTTTTGAAGACTTTTGCTTTGCTGTTGTCTGTACAAAGCTGGGTTTTATAATAATGACAGTGTATATATAATCCTAAAAGCAGAATGAATCATTCATGCCTATAGTAGAGTGTGCCTAAGTTCTTATTAGGTGGTTGTCTGTAGCACTGTGACTTGATGATTTTAGATGCTAAATGGAAGTTAGAATTAGGGAGGGAAACTACTATTTTTACTAAGTATAAGAGTACCTTTTTCCTTCAGAAGTCATGTCGTGATGACATGGTGTTAATATGAGACAGGGTGAATGTGTTGAAGATAAGTGAGTGGTAGATTTATGGGATATCTTCTCAAACTAGGGATATTCACTTAGGGCATGGTCTGGAAAAACACTGTCTCCTTTCAGGTAGACCAGCAGTAGCCAGGAAAGCCGAGGGGCAACTTCTTCTGTTTGAGGTCAGCTGTGGCTTTGTCACTTCCCTCCATAGGGTCTGCCCTTGTCACTGGACGGGGCTTTGGTGCCTGCACCAGTCACAAGCTCTTCTGTCCAGGGTTATTCTCCAGGGGCTTTGTCCAGCTGCGAGGCCTGTGCTTGCACAACTGAGAACCCGTTCAGTTGTGGGCTTACCCTCTGTCAGCTATTTTCAGCATTCGCCCTCTTATTTGTGCAGACAGTTTTGTTGGAGGAGATGTACAGCAGGACATGTTCACAGGATGGGGAAGAACAGTGCTGGCTTTATGAAGACACAGGTTTTGGAGGAATGTCATCTGTTTATGCTTCATTTTACACTGGGCTTCCACAAGGCACTGTTTTCTGTGACCATCCAGGCTGTTTTAAAAGGCAAAGTACTTGGTTTAGCACAGTGATGTAACACCA
Source organism: Neodrepanis coruscans (assembly GCA_013400695.1). Lineage (NCBI taxonomy): Eukaryota > Metazoa > Chordata > Aves > Passeriformes > Philepittidae > Neodrepanis > Neodrepanis coruscans. Next base: position 46,023 of record VYZS01070012.1, on the reverse strand, counting down.
GTCAGCGTATAGGTGGGAAGGTCGTGGTGTGGTGTCCTCTTTCTCTGCTTGGTTGAAAGTCTCTGGTGGAATCATAAAATTATAGAAATGCTTTGTGATGGCAGCTGGTAAACTAGTTGAAATGATGGTGAAGGAGTGCTCCATCATGGCATCCTGGATGGAGAAATAAACTTGAGTCTGGAAGCAACATGGTGGGTGGACTCAGTGTTTGGTGAGGGTGACTTGTGCTTGTAAGCAGCAGCACAGCAGTTCAAAATGGGATTCAAGTAGGAAGAACACTTAGACTGTCTGAGGAAAAAACCCAAGAAGAATAGATATCTAGGCTGCAGGATCTATTGGGATACCAGGGTCCTCAGGAATCAAAAGCTGAGCGTGAGGATCTTGCAGATTTGCTGCTTTTGGTAACCTAAAAAGACCACAAAAACAAAAGGTTTGATTTCTAATCCTGTGCTGGGGTGGCAGCTGGTACTGAGGACAGAGCACTGGTAACGGCAGGAAGTGTAATGCATTCAGGTCTGCTCCACTCCATTACAATAGAGATTGACAAATTGGAGAGAGTTCAGGAGAAAAAAAGAAGTAACAAGAGAGCTTGAGGGATTGACTTACAAGAGAAGACCAAAAGAGCTGAATATAGATAACTTGGCTAAAGAATGACAAATGGGGTGGTTGAGATATAAATCAACAAATATCTGAAGGCTGTAAACACCAAGGCTATGAAGAATTATTTAGAGTGGTACAATGGGGTGTAACTAGAAGTAATGGGATGAAATTTAAGAGAAGGCAAATTTCAGTTGAATAATGGGAGAAGCTTTTTGACAGTGTGATATATTAGGCCATGGGATGCTCTTCCAGCAGTAGTCCTATTGCTCACTACTTAGGACACAACCCTGTTTGCTGAGAAGCCAGAGTTTTCCAGAGTCTTTATTAAGGACAGTTTCAAATCATGCCTTTGAAGTTTTATGTATTCGATGCAGAGGCATGCGAACCATACACCAAAACTTCTGTGCCTCTCCACATGAGCACCTCATCTGGGTGTGATATAGTGGCTCCTAATATTGTGGTGGTGGAGGTGAGGGCAGGAGTGTGAGCAGCCTCTTAAGCCACAGCTCAGCCCAGATGGCCCTGCTGGCATGGAAAGTTCGTCCACGTCGGTAGTGTCTGCTCTTTGATCAGGACCTTCTTTTACTTCCTGAACTTCTCATCCAGGTGTTGTCATATTACCATTTGGGGATTAGTTCAGTTATCATCTCTGAAACAGGTATCAAAGTTATGCTGCAGGTCTGTATAAAAACCAAGAAATCTCCTACTTTGCTTCAAAGAAATCAGAACAAACAAGATCCCATTGATGCACGTGGTCTATGGTCTTTTATAAATCTACAATACTGTACCTTAACTTTTTCTTTAGAAACCCCCATTTCTTCTCCTGCTTTTCACTTCACTTGAAATGCAAAGTAAGGTCACAGGATCACTTTCCTACTGGCAGAACACACTGCATTGTCTGTCATTTTAAAACGTCTTCCACAGTAACTGAGGAAAGGTTCATTTCTCTTGTCTTTATGCTTAACAGTGACTGTCTTGAATGCATTCTGCTTTTCCTTATCTAGAACGGCTAAATTAGAAAATTAGGTAAACTAGCTGTGTAAATCAAGTTAAAGTATCTCAACTAAAATGGTAGTTTATCTTCCACACGGGGACGATGGCAGATTCATGTAATTAAGAGAAACAAATGCAGCTGTAGCACTTAGCATATACTGGCAACTTGGCTATTCTGTTGAAGAGAGGGAGGACAGAAAACTTTAAAGCATGGGCATTCTTGGACCATAAATGAGACAAGAGCTGAAAGTGTCTTTTATAATTGTTCTTAAATGTGTTTTGTATTGCTTATGCTGTCCCTGAAGAGGTCTGTGTCCGTATGCTTCAGGGAAATTTCTGAGTTATATCCTCTCTCAGTCTGTGGGAAGAATGAACTGCTGAAGGGTTTCATTCTCCTCTGCATGGGGATGAATACTTTCCTTGCTGGAAAATGCAGTTTTAGTCTCCTCAGAACCGGATTAATTTGGTGGATGCTTTTCATGGCGAATTCTGTATGTGGGGAAATATCAAAACAATTGTGTCTTCATTGCAGCCCTTCCCGTCACTGAGTGCTGTGGTGAGAGCACACTTCTGGAGAGGAGGGCTTTGCTTTGAACCACTTTTCATATCCAGACCAAGAGTGGATGTGTGTTCAAGCCACGTCGTCTCGGGAGAGCAGCATAACCACTAAGCTACCTCAAGTTTGCCACCTTAATCTAAGTGGTTTTCATTCAGCAGAAATAAATCATTTATGTCAGTATGTCTCCAGAATTATTTTTAAAAAATTGTTTAGTTTCACTGCTGTGCAGAAGTATCAATTACCCACCCTACCTTATTTCTGAGCCCACTTTAAAAAGGAATTTTAATTATGTAGCGGGGGGTCTTTAATAGCATTTGCAGGAGACATTATTGGGTGTTTTTTTTTTTTTTTATGGAGATTGATTGATGATCCTTTTGCACCTCTCTCTGTTAGTGGACTTGGGACCAACCCATCTACAAGGCAGACTTTCCAGCCAGGTCCTTCTCAAGAGGACAGCACAAACATGGTCAGGTTTCTTTTAATTGTTGTTGCAAGTTTCTCAGAACCTCTCTGGTGAAGTACATCTTTGCAAAGCCAAGCCTGGAGCACACCGAGGGAAGTGTTTGGGTGAAAGCATACCTCATAATAAACCCCAGCAAGTTTTGGGGTCACCATAGTAGTCCTGGCCGCTTGCTTTATTGATGTAGTGCTTGGAGCATCCTTGCAAACTCTTGATATGTGCCTACAGCTTCTTGTTCCTCTTCTACCCCCTTGGAGGTGTGTCTGTATCACTCAGTTCCCAGTCTGGTATTTTAGAGCTAATCCTTCAAGGAAGGGCTGTATTTCAACCTGTGGCATTTGGAGTATTCCCACCTTATTGGCCTGTGTTGATAATCTGCAGCTGAAGGGCCAAGGAGATGGGAGCCATGAAGTCCTAGCAGGAGCTGCAGAAATTCAGCTCCCAGAAGCCCTGGCTTGCAAGAGCCAACCTGTGCAGCACGGCAGACTATGAGGCACAGTAAGCATACTTTTTTTATCAATACAAGAAAGAAAAAATTGCCATCTCTCCTTATCTGTTGAGGGCAATGAAAAATCTGGAGCCAGCTTGTGCAGTGAAAGGATTAATTTGCTGTGGATGTTTGATTAATAAAGCAGTGGTTTCTCATTACATTTCCCCATAGTAACAGTGAGAGTTTCAGATGTACGTAGCCTTCCCTCCTCTCCTCCTACTGTGAAACAGATGTCTCACTGACTGCCCCTCAAAAGGTCAGATCAGCACCCAAACCCTCCTAGAAGCCAAAACTGAGGAAGTCAGCCCAAGTGGAAGGAAAGCACCTTTTTCTTCTACCATATGAAAGAACACGTGAACCTGTGTACATGAAAGCCAGGACATGGAATCAGGTTATTTTGACTTAAAATAGACTATTCATCTTCCTTAGCAATATTTAAAGGCTGGAGAGTTTTTAGGTAGTTTTACTGGGCAGTTGCACAGGTTCTCTGCTGCACTGTGTCTTTTGCAAGACTTTTATCCTTCATTACTCCTATACTAGTGCCCTGCCTTTATCTCCTGCAAATCCTGCTCCTCAGCCTAGCACTGCGGGCCTCCAAAGGTAAATGTTTATAATGTTCATTTAGCTTTCAGTGAAATCTCTTCCAGCTTTCAAAGAAAGCTCTTTGGTTTGGTCTGCACAGATGTAAACTTTTGATAGAAGAAATTCCCTGCATTCAACCAATGACTTCAGCACTCCTGAGTGCTGCTGATGTGCTATAGTTCAGTGTCCATGGAGTTTTTACTCTCTGTAAAAACTGTGTACTACCTCTGATTTTGAGTTTAAGCACGCCACAAGAATGGATTTAGGCCTTTTATATTTGCAGCATATACTAACAGTGCCTTATTTTTGTTTATACATAAATAAGATGTCTCTCCGCAAGATCTGCTGAAAGCCAAGTTTGGGGTTTAAAAAGGAATAAATAAGCAATGGAATAGTAATTCTGCCATAAGGTGCATTGTGTCAACAGAAGTTTATTTACTTCCCAGTGTAGGAAGTGCACTGACTTGTTAGAGTTTGTTGCTTTCTGTTTTGCTGGGTGCTAACCTGGTTCTCAGTGACTTTTGTGTTCTGTTTTCCCAAGAAAAGTACTATATCAGCTTCTTTTTACAGATATTTTCCTTGGCAAAACTTAGTATTTTATTCATTGCTAACTGCCATAGGCTATAGATGAACTAGCTTATGCTTGCTACATAGAACACTCATTATTTTAAAAAAAATTGAGGATATAGCACCAGCCATAGATGATGGAAAGTTTTTCTCTTGCTGCATTCTCATTTCACAACAAATCCAGTGACTGAAGAGTTAAGGGCTGCTTGTTCTTTCCATCAGTATCCATTCAAGTATTTTCCACCCATATATCTTAAAGTGCTTGAGAATTACATATGAGATGCTTGTGTTAAGAAGCTGAATCACAGATGGATAGTTGGGGGTATCAGGACACCTGATAGTAGTGTCTGGGAATGAGGACCCTTTGCTCCTTGTCCTGGGAATTAGACCACTGCTTCATGGTACCCACCCCTGTCCCACTGCATCCTGGGGAAGTTGGAGGTACATGTTGTTTAAAGTCTTGGCTGTTTGCCAGCATTTCAGGATACTGTATTCTAATGCAGAACAAATTTCCCAAGATTTATTGGGATGTCCAGAAAATCAGCTGTCTTTGCAGTACATCCCCTGTGGATGAATCATTTCTTGTCACTTTTCTCTGACAAGATGGGAAGCTGAATGGCCATAACTCTGAGTTGTGTCCTCTGTGTCTCTCGTGAGGGCTGGGGGAAAGAGAAGTGCTAGAGCTATGTGTGCTGAAGGGTGAGATGCAGTTCCATCACCTCTAAGTTCTCATCAGATAAGCAAGTGATAAGGCAGGTTTAGCAGTGTCCTGGAAGCTCACTGGTGAGGCCATGTAGCCTATTACTGGATTGCCTTGGCTGGACAGCCCAGCCCAGAGATGTCCAACATGCTCTATTTACAGCACGGCTGTGTCTGCAAGTGACTTCCAGGGCTGGCAGACTGGGGACTTCAACTAGGCTAAGACTCCCTTAGAAATACAGAAATAAAGGTGAAATAATTAGCAACCAACCAGTGCTGGTCACCTGAATCAGTCTACCTTTGTTACAGTTTACACCCATAAGTCCTGATAGCTGTTTTAGGGACGTGCATGTATGGGAAGGGAGAGAGGAGGAGAGAACTGCTGGTATTGATCAAAGTGGATCTTAAACTCTGGTCCGTGTTGAGCCAGAAGGTCCTAATTATATATATGTAACATGCAGTCAAAAGCAACATGGGACTTGGGTAGACCATATGTCTTAAGAGTTGCTTGGGATGATTGAGAGCTGCCAAACCAAGCTTTAGATTTTGAACATTTTCAGACACAGAATTGTGCTGTTGTCCCTAAACTTTCCTGGTTTTGAATAACATTTTTGTAGCTGAGGTTTTGCAAGTATGAAGCCTGAAGCCAGCTTAAGGAAAGTTTATGATGTGAAAATTAAGTTTTCTCCAGTAAGCTGCAGTTTGTCAAAGCAACAGCACACATTCCTGTTGGGCTACAGTTTGGCAGGATACAAAGATTTCATCTCTCCCTTTGAATATCTGAAGAAAATGAAAACCTGGCATTTTAATCGTGCATGGATTTCTACACATCCCTTTCAACAACTGGGATAAGCTCCTCTGCTTTATCACACATTTCCCCTTGTGTTATGAATCACCACCTTCTCTCCAGGCAGTTCACACAGAGGATTCTTCAGTCTTTGGAAGCTTGTGTGTTTGACTAAGAGGAGCTAAAAAAGGTTGTAAAGGGACTTGCCCAAGGATAAGATGGATCTCAAATTTGGTTTTCTGACAAGAAATGAATTGTTATATAATTGGAGCTAGTGCAAACTGATATTTCTGCTTTTGGGGGAAATATTTTGGGAAAATTCACTCTGTTTCCCAACAGAGTTCTTAAAAGTGTCTCACAGAAAGGAAATTCCATACGGTTTTTTTGCTCTGGAAGCAGAGAGGAAAAAAAAAGAACTGGTTATAGCTGATTATTCCAAAATGAAAAAGAACAGCTGTCTGCCCCAACTCCCAAAGAAGAGAGCTTAAAGCCTTCTTAGGCTTCATATAGAGCTTGGACTCATGAGCTCACAAGCTTTCTGCTCCTGCCAGCAGCCTGGTTCAGGCCCTGGGGCTCCCAGGTGCAGAAGACAGTCCATGATGTGTGGCTGCTTGAGAATAGGGAAGCCGGGGAGCATGAGTGTCTGCCTGGACAGCTAGTGAGGAAAGAGGCAGTGTTCTGACCCACCCTACAAGCAGTTATCTCAAACTGAGGCACAGCCACAGACATTTCCAGTGTAGACAATCTGATGTTTTCCATTGGAAGCCTCTTGTCACAGGAGGCTCCTGACCTTTGTTATGTGTGTGTTGGTGTATAGGCAAAGTATGGCATAAGTTTGTGTAGCGTCATTAAGATTTAGAGTCTTGCTGCAAGACTCTTGCTGCAGAGCTCAGTTGAGGAAGCTGTTTGGAAAGTCAGTTTTTGGATAGGAGCCAAATGGTGATACCCGAGCAGTTGTCAGCAGGTGATCAATAAACCAGAATGTCTGAGTTACTCGCTTCTGCTTTGTGACCTCAGTATTTTAGAGTTCCCCCTTTGTGAAACTCACCCCTGTGTGAATTTACTCACAGCTGTAAGAACGATTTAGTTCCACTCATTAGTGATGAAGCAAGGGTACATAGTAAAAATAAAACGATAATACATCACCTAATGTATTTTGTTCCTGGGCTTGATGCATATGGAGCACTTTAAAGTATTAGTTGTTTTCAGATATAGTAGACATACTGTTGTGTGTTTTGGAAAACCTTACTGTCTAAGTAATAGGAGACTGCAGCCATACTCAGCTCCACTATTAAATCTTTTCTAAGAAGTATGGAAAACCGTGTTTGCTCTCTGTGTGTGTATGAATTATGGGCTGTGCAGATCAGCAAAGTGCAAATTAGCAGTCCTCTACCGTCCTGTCATATCTTGACTCGCAATAGCAGAGTTCAGAAGTTCATTGCTTGGGGGAGGGGAAAAAAATTAAGAAAGTTTGCTCTGACTTACTTGTGCCTTTATGAAGACTGTCTGGAGCTGAATAACCCCTGGTGAACTTGTATCCTCCACCCCAGCTGCAGCCTTTCAGCTCCAACAAAGACCACTCACTAAATCCAGGAAATCGAGCGGCGCGTGGGTGAGTGGCTGACTCCGCATTCACACCCTGCCTGCGTTCCGGGGGGAGAGCCGCTCCGCCCCAGCCCTGCAAGCAAAACCCTCTGCATGTGTGCCTGGAAAAAGTAATTCTTCATCATCCACAGAAAGCTGCACTTTCCACTGAGTTTTTTCCAGCAGTGCAGCTTTTTAGAAACCACAGTAAAAACACGGGGCTGCAAGATTTTTGTTCTTTACATTCCTCACTGCACGAAAAGGAGCACCAAATGTTTTTCTGGAAACAGGATTTCCAGCCATGAGCAATGATTTAGGAGGGTGAGAATATCAGTTTCCAAGAATGTTTCGTTTGGAAAACTTTGAGATTTACTTGAGACATCAGCAGTGTATTTCCTGTGCTTTGATTACTCCGCTTCCATATACATTTATTTAGCCACTGGCTGTTGTTCTTTTACCCTCGAAAAATCTGTTTTGATGCCCTAAACATCGTCTTCTTTGTTATGCTAAGGCGGGAGATAGAGCGGCATGCAGAGAGAGAGATAAAAGCAGTGTTGTTTTATGGATCCTACGCACTGTACTTTGCAGGAACTTTAAAAATAATTTGCACAGTGCTCCTAAGTGGGATAAATGTTCTCTAGGACCATTTACAAAACACGAACAAAAGAATATTAACAAAGGTGAGTAAGCACAGATTTTCTCATTTCACAGGTGAAGAAACAACGGTCTGTAAAACTTATTTGTTGGTACAGGGTTAAAGAGGGTGAGGCTTAACCTGAAGGGTTATCATATCCTATGTCATGGTAGTTGGAGTGAGATGGTAGTTTAAAGTGGCTAAGGAAGAGGTCGTTTAGTCATTAGACTATGCTGCTTGTGCAACATGACATTATTGAGATGTGTTTATGTGACATGGATTTCTATCAGTGGAGTATAAAAGCAGCCCAGAACCTCAACTGCCCCTGCTAGATGCTGTAATATTCTGTATTAGGGAACTTTATATTTCACATAGAAATTTAAATTTTGCGGTTCTCAAAGATCAGAAGTTTCCTTGGTAACTTCAGCACTGCAGTCTGAAATGAAGGAAGTGGGCTGTTGGGCCAGGGGGAGAAGGTCCCTGAAGGAGCAGCTGTCATGGAGGAGTGCCTTACTGGTCCTGGCACTACTGGTTTGCAGTTTTTGTTAAAACCAATAATTAGTAATTTAAAAATACTTACAATAAAGCTCATAAGGAGAGGTTAATGCAGAATAGTTAGAGCTTTGCACATCTCTTGATTATGCTGTTCTTCAACTGCTGCCTGGTGGCCTCTCTTGGGAGGCAGATGACTTTCAGACTACCTGCAATGCTCTTGGCCAATGGAAGATTTGCAGGGATGCTGTCAGGATGGGGCTTGGAGCCGACATCCTCTGTCTGGAAACCGTCACCCAGTGCAAATGCCAGCCTTTGACAGGCTGAAAAGTTGTCTGAGGTGCCTTATGGAGGCTGATTCATGGGCTTTTCTGACCCCTCCACTTGCACCAGGATTCCCCAGTTACTGCTACTCATGTGAGGGGATGTATTTAGGATTTTAACTCTGCAAGGTATTGGTCAAAGGCAGCTAAAACTGATCCAGCTGCTACAGTCCTGTTTCCATTATTACCCCTCTGGCACGCGTGTGATCATACAATATACACCTTCAGATGCTGAAAACTGATCTTTTCCCCCCCGCCACACTCCCAGAATCATGTTTTAGGTTGGATCAGGTCCCTGAACTGATTGACATGATAATTGCATTAATGTGAGCACAGGAGAATGGGAGGTAAGATGGGGGCAGGCGGGACAATGGAATCACTGCATCCCAGGCTCAGTTTAGTATAGTTTGTCTCCTTGATTGCTGGAACAGGCTGCATTTGTGATGGCTGGTGAGACATAAATTTGAAGATAATTTGTGCAGGAGAGTACAGCAGAAAAATCCATTGATTGACCTCCCAGGCCACTGGAAGCGTTCCTGTATGTCAGGTACTACACAGCCTAAGTAATACTGTCTCTTAGATTTTTTTTTTAATTTTGATTTTTTTTTTAATTGGTTGGTTTTACAGTCGTTTCACTCTATATCATCAATGCTTAGTCCTGCTGCTGCAGTGTGGTACTGTTTATCAGTAACTGGGATTATTCTGCAGCTGGAGCTGACTCATTGAGAAGCTCCAGGAGGAGAGCTGGTCTCCAGGGACTGGTCTGAGCAGATGTAGACCAGGAGTTTTGCAGCCTGCAAATGTCAGACTGATGTTTTTTCCTTTTCTGACTGGACGTTTCTATATTTTCAGAACTGTATGTAGAACTGCCTTTTCTTCAATTACCTACAGTATCAGGACAAAAATTACTTTGATTTTCAGTGCTTCTGGCTGGGTGACTTCTCTTCCTACTGTTTGCACAAGCTTTCTGGGACAAAGACTGTCCTGGCCTAGCCTGTCTTTTAGCTGCTCTCTGTATGCTTCTAGCAGTGGTTCAGTCATGTCTCCCAATGGACTTGACAGTAAACTGGAATCATCTGTCTTGCAAATGGTCTTGTCTTTAATTAGAAAATCTTTAATGTCTGCAAAGTCACATGTGGGTGCCAGAATTTGCAGCTCTGTAAGTTCTGTTGTCTTGCTGGTTTTGGTGTGAAGTTTTAAAAAATAATCTCTTTAGCCTCAGGATAACAGTATCCATTGACCCAGCTAGCAGATGTTCCACGGGCTAATTCTGGCCCCCCAAAACCCCTCTTTTTCATATTTTTATCTCCAGTGAAACACGAAAAAGGAGTTTCAATTAATTTTCTCATATTTATTCCTGATGGCCAGCTCTATGTGCAGACTGTTTTCACTGTTTCTGTACAAGCACTAATGTGGTTTTTTTGGCCTTTTTTTCCTGGTTTTTGTCCTGTAGTGAGGTATCCTGAGCCTGATTGCTCTGTATCAAGCATTAACTTGTTTTTCTACTAATGACATGCTCTTCCTGGCTTAGCTTTTGCTGTCTGGCTGGTGCCACCAAGTTTTGTAAAGTATTCTGGGTAGCAGTGAGAGACCCCCAAACTGCAACCTCTTTATGATGAGAGGGCTTTATAGGAGTGTTGGGAATGCTGCCAGTGCAGAAACCATGTGGGCTCCTTGGTGTACCCTCCAAATCTCTCTCTTTCATGTCCATCCTGTGTTATGGGAACCTAACTTGCTTCAGGCTTAGAGGGACAAGTCCTGTCAAAGGACAGGACTTTGAGAGAGTTCTTTACAAGTAAAACTGTTGAACATTTTTCCAGCTTTGCAGGAGCTAGAAAAGCATGATTCAGCTCTTGGGGTTGTGGAGACAAATTGTAGCCCAAGCCTGGGTGGACCACAGGTCTTCTATTTCCTTTGTCATTCCTATAAATTGTTCGTGTAAGTTGTACCATCAGGAAAGGGTGCTGCTTGTTTCCAGAGACTAATACTCCCAACTCTGGGAAGCGTTTTGTGGACAAAGCTTGTTGAGTTGTGCAGAGAAGACTATTAACGAAGAAAACAACTTCATGAGAAGCAACTCTCAGTGCTTTGTCTGCAGAGAAATCAGTCTTTTATGAAAGACTTTGTGTTTCCTTGATTTATTTATTTATTTTTCCATCGAAAAAGAGAGATTGTTTAAAAAGGGTGGTGGGGAAAGTCACTGGGGAAAAGCCCCCTCCTCTACTCACTCATCGATTCTTATAACATTAAAAAAATTAATTTAAATTGCCACTTTCCTCAAAATGAAGTGTAAAGCTTTCATAGTTCTGTTGTTTAATTTCCCAACTGGATATGAAATTAAGGAAATTGTAATTGTTTGACCTCTCGCATCAGGGAGTCTAGGTATTTTTTCATCTGTTTCACAGGAGTACATCTATCTGAGCATAATGGCTTCCCTAGAGGTTCCATCTCTTGTAAAATGCGATCTAATGAATTAAAATATATCTCCTCTTCTTGGTGCTTTTTTACACTGTGACCTGCCTTGAGTTTGAGTTCGGGGTGGCTCCTGTTGAATTGTCTGAAGGCTTTCAGCATACTTCCTCCTACTGAATTGTTCTTCCCGATGTTTGCCCATTGATTACATCCTCTGGATTGGGTTGGTTGTCTTTCTTACATGGTTCACTAATTTTTCCTCACTAAGCATTGCTAATGTGCCTTCCACAAACTTGCAGCTTTTTAAGCTTTGATCCAGGAACCTTTCCAAATTCAGCAAAAAACAACCAAAGGAGCTGGACTCCCTCCCCCCCCCCACCTTTCTCTGCATCCTTTGTTACTGAAGAGAGCTGCAGATATTTAATACCATTTAAAGCCAGACAAAAAAAAAACCTCTCTTTTGGTGATTTCTCCAAACCACCAGTTGATTATTGTTGGCAAGGATATGACACTGGAAAGGACTAGCTGTTCTTTGTGGTTTTATGGCCAGAATACTGCTGGGATTGTCCCTGGTGGCTGGGTGGAGCTTGCTGGATACCTGCCTGAGAGCAGCGGTGTCCCCACACAGCAGATGGACCTCTCTTGTTGGGGAGGGAATAGGCTGACACCAAAAAACAAATCTCTTCTTCCTTAGAGGGTGAAAAAAATACACTGAGTATCACAGAAAAAGCAGCAAACATTGGTCTTGAGATCTCTGTGCTTTGTATGTCTGATCAGAAGCATGTGAGATTTTTCAAGGGATCTGATATACTGTCTTTTATAGAATAGCCAGACATGTCAGAGTAGGGGTAAAGATGCACTAATTTTCAGGGCTCTTACAGAGAAATTTTTGTTCCTAAGTCGGCACTTAGAGAGGTTTCCCATGTGGGAATGGAAACTGAGCTGACTTGCCACCAGAATAAGTGTATTTTACTCTTGAAGAGAAAAGGTGAGCAAACATCAACCTCACTGCTATATTTAGCTCTCAGTGATTGTAAGGATGAGTTCAACTGGATCCATGATCCATTGCTTAGCTCTTATTTCTCAAACGGGCCACACAAGTGGCCTTACGCACACCCATAGCAGCTGGTAAAACAGCTCTCTGCTTGCGCAATGGGAGAAGTTGGCAGGAGAGGACTGTCAGGAAGGTTTTGCCAGGATTTCATGGCAGAGAGGTGACTTTGTCAAGACCGCAGAAGAGTTGATCCAGACCGGATCAGAAGTCGGGACCTGCTCTTTCTCATTGCACTTATTAGAAGCTCTGCTTTATGTAGCATATGTATCTTGAGGGTTCAACATGTAAAAAATCCTTGCATTTATTTCTCCAATCCCCACTGCTTTAAAAAGGGAGGAACTTTACAGCGTGCCCGAAAGTGGCAGAAAGCAGAGGGCTGACCGTGGTCCAGCGCAAACCTCTCTATCCCGGACCGGCAGAGGAGACTCGCAGATGTCCGTGCCCCCGGGAGCGGGGTGATGGCCGGGGCCCTCCGAGCGGTGCTGCCAGACCGCATCCATCGATGTGCGAGCGGAGCTGAGCCGCCCGCGGCGGGAGCGGGATCTGTGCCTGCGGCCGGCAGGCAGCTGTGAGCTGGGCAGGGGCGGCCAGCCCGCTGACAGCACGGCTCTGGCACGGCAAAGAATCGAGCCCTTTGTATCTAACCATCCAGACCTAATACACTGACATGGTCGTCATCAGATACAGTTGACACATGTTTAAATGGTGTATCTCGCTGCTTTGAACAAGTGGGAAAGTGTTCTTGGACTGCTTTGCTCTCTGCATTTCTGCGGAGTTTCCCACTGTCCATTTTCCATAGTTACTTACAGCAATTAACTGGAATTCAGGGCTGCGGCGGCTGCATGCATAGTCTCTCAAACCACACCTGTGGCTTTTTTGTGTCACATATAATTCATGACTGAGTGACGCTTCCTGCCTTGTCATCTTTAGTCCTAGATGAATGAATGGTGTAGCTAAATCAGCTTAGCACCGAACTAAAGAGGTGGTTCATGTTTAGCTGTGGCTCTTGCACAAGTCGTGCAGAAACTTATTTATGTTGGTATGGCTGGGTGTTCACTGGAGGCTCCAGCTCTTTTGATATCGGATCCACTCACAGCTTGCATGTCCTGCCTCAGCTTTATTTTCCCTTGCAGAGGCATAGATACTGCATGAATCACTGTGTCTTAGCAGAGGCTCCAATGGGCGAAGGATTTGTGCTGAAACCTTACCAGGCTGTAATTAATCTGTAGACGAAAGGAAATGGTTTTGTGACAGCTAAATGAAGACCAAATAATGCAATGTGATGAAAGGTATGCTCAGCAGTCTGATTCAGGATCTGAAGTTATATGCATTTAGCTTTATGCTGAGCTGAACAGTGTTTGAAAAAAGAATTGCCTGAAGTCCCAGTTAGTAGCAGACAAAAGCAGAGGAAAACCTGCATGTAATTATATATTAATATGCAGAAAACTGAACAGGGATTAAAAAAATTACACCCTGTTATTCAGGGTATTTGAAAACATTTGGGAAACTTGCACGTAACTGACTGCTGTACACAGAGAGGCATGTGCATTCTGCGTTTGATCTGTGAGATAAGGGTATGTTCCAGTGAACAGGCTGTCTTTTCTTTGGACTTTAGTGCTAAGAAAGAAAATATCTGATAACCTGTAAAGTTGTCGACTTTTGTAAATTAGGCTGAGGATTTTTTTGTGGTTGTTCCCTCCCGTCCTTCATACCCCAACCTCTGCCCCTGCTCAATTTTGATTGTTTTGCAGAAGGAAGGAAGTTGTTGATTATGTTGTTTGAAAGTTAAGTGTTTATCCAGTAAAAAGTTTGGGGTTTATTTTTTGTTGTTGTTTTTAAAGAAGTATGTAACATTTTGAATTCATGTTTCGGCTTGTTCATGGTGAGTTACACCTTAGGTGCAGGTTCCCTCACATTACCTCAAGTGTGGCTGGGATTGGTTTTGGCAAAAAGACACAATAAAGACACATAGCAGCTTCCCTGTAGTTTGGTGACTGTGACCTTTGGAATAGGCACTCTGAAATTGGTACGTGCTGGACATTTCAAGCAGGAGCAGCAGTGAATTCTTAGCTAACTGGATGATCTTCCAGAGTATTGAGCTTTCTCAACTCCACTTATGTAGAATCACAGAATCCTAGAAATTACAAGTGAGAGAGACCTGAGAGGGGTTCTAGTCTAGCCTCCAGCCCCAGTGGGGACCCTCATCAACACTTGGTTAAGTTGGAATGTGCCTGATCTAGTGGAGTCTTGCAAACCTCCAAGGACAGAAGTGTCTCAGCCTCATGGGACTGACCTGGTCCAGCATGACTTTCCTAGAGAAAACTTTTCTGAACACCCAGACTGAACTTCCTGAGCATTGTCATGCTATTTGCCGCTACCAGGAAGAATTTGGCTCCGTCAGAGTTACAACCGCAGGCTGTCATTGTAGATCACATGTGCATGCTTATTTTCACTTTTAATCTAAGACTTTGATAATGAAGCTATAGTTAGACTGTCTGTATTTAAGCTAAAAGCAGATCATGATTAAAAAATTTTAATTAGATCTTAATTTCACTATGGCTATATCACGCCTATACCTTAGTATCACTGTAAGACTGTGGCAGTATTGTTATTATTACTGTGATCGTTATCACCATCACTGTCTCTGTTCTTAATATCAATACACCATTTCGGGTTGCTATCCATATTTTTTACTGCAGAAAGCAGCATTTTTTATGACTGGGCAGAGTTAGATACTGGTAGGAGAATGAGTTGTATTTTCTTATGGCTTCAGCATCATCAACAAAATGATTGAGTACTGTAAATTTACATTATAATTATGATGTCAGTCAGAAACAATACAACTTGGTTTTCAGTTTGACTGAGAATGTGCCCTGGGAATTTTGAGGAAATATATTCCTCTCATTTGAAAGCTGAATAAGTCCTAACAGAAGTATTTCAAGAATATATATGTAGTTCAGTGATGTTATATTCAGCAAGTATTTTATAATTAGCTCAGGTTTTAAGGCCAGAACATCTCATTTTGTTTCCTGTTTTATTTACTTGTCATAAATGAACTCAGGACACTGCACCTTTTTTTTTGTTTCAATATAATTTGCAGCAATATTCCCTTTTGTCTGAGATGTGAATTATTCATTTAAGTAAGCAGGTTGTAGATAACTTGAATCTTGAGAAGTGAACCTTGGAGGGAAAAGCTGTTTTCAGTACTTTGGTTAAGACATAGGACAATATTTTAAAAAGAGTGTGGTGATTAGATTGTTGAACTTCATAGGGAAACTTTGGAATACCTTGCATATGCAGAAATGACCAGGTATCTAACTCTTCCTGGCTGTATAATTTCTTTTAAATGTCATGGACACCCAAAATCCACCTGAGTGTTTGTCTCTGTTAGAGAAGACGTTCAAAGTCGTACAGGATCCTGGCTGTTTCTCCAAGTCACCTAGAGGGAACTATTACTCTTCAGACTAAATCTTTGTACCTTTAGTGACTTAGAGCTTCAGAAGGGCTTTGGCTTCAAGATCTCTCTGGTTCTTCCTTAAGGAAGGCCCCACTCAGTCCTGCTCAGGGCTTTAAGGGTTCTCCAGAATGTCTTTCTTCAAGGAGAAGATGACAGCAGAGGGCACAGTGACATGGAGAATGATGCCATCTCATACTACAATGGGTATGTGAACTCATTTACTATGTTGCGAAGCAATAGCTCTTCCAACTGGTTGGAAAACAGTTGCTGGTTTTGCATCTGTTGGTGCTGGTGTCCAATACCAGTTGACTCCTTTGGAAACAAACATCACTCACTGGAGCTGAGCATCCTGGCTGGGCAGCAGTGTGGCTCTGTGGATTTGCTTTCTTACCTTCTTAGCATTATCTCCTCCCCTTCCCCCACAGTTTCTACTACACTTTCTCTTGTAGACAGCAATATAGGATCAGACTGCTTTTCATTTCCATCACTTTTCCCTGCTGTGACTGAATCTGTTGCAATTAAATTTTAATTGAGATGCACACTGCTTAAATAGACACAAGACAGCTACAGCTATCGCTAATTAATTTTCTTCCAAAATGACAACATTTAATAATTATATTCCTTGTCACTTACATTATTTATACAAGTTTAACTCTGGGATTTTTTTTAAAGACACGTCAGCTGTGAAAGTGCTTTATGGTGTTAATCTCCTGTAAGGCAATTGTGATTAACTTCAGAAGTGGAAGTATGTTTATGGTGCATTTAGTAAAACAGCATATAGCATTGCAAGTTGCAGTTAAGATTGAGGTATTTCTACAAGGTAATAGTGTTTCTGGTTACTGTTTTCAAATCTAGAGAAGCCATAATGGTAATCATTTTGTGCTCCTGTATCATATTTGATTTGAGGATCTCTAAGCACTTTCTACCTGTGAACAAACAAGCTCACACCTTGTACAGAGATCCCTCCCCAGTTTCTCACTTCACTTGATATTAGGACAGAGTGATCATCTGCTGTCCCAGTTTGCAAAAGTCCTTGTCCTCTGATACCAGGCAAAGAAAATGACCTTTCTGTATTTAAGTCTGAAAAATCCATCACTGATTGCTGTCAGACAGGGTGTTGGATGAGTGGAACCATTCGTCTGTGGCAACCTGACAGACCTGAGGCAGTGCCGTGACAATTTGAGGATTCTGTCTGTGCTTGAATACATCATTGCTGCATCATGGCATGACTTTGGTGTTTGTGGAGAGGTGCATCGTCAGCCTCCAAACTTCAAATGTTCGTGAAACAGGTAGATATTTTTTGGGACAGCTGTGAGGAGAATTTTTGTAGCCTTTCCTGTGGGGATGTACAATAGTGACACTCCCTCTGCAGAACAAAGGAGCTGGCTGTGGAAGGTGAGATGCATCATCCCTAGGGTTTTAAGGGCAGATCAGAAAGCTTTGGGAATGACTGGAGAGTTGGAGATTTTTCTTTTTCTCAGTAAGGGTCCTGTCTAAGGTGAAAGTTTAAGCTGGAAGCTACAGCAGAGGGATTTTGTGGGTCAGAGAAAGAGATGTGTGAAGGTGGGACAGGTAAGACTTTGATCTCTCAGATGACCCAAGGCCAATAGAAGTCAAAACTAGATGGGAAAAGTGACTGCAAGTACCCGAGTGTGCATATTTTTTCTGCTATCATAGAGTAACTCTTTAAAAATCTCCACACCTTTCTGATTGTTACTAGCAAAATAAAGCTGCTCTAGGAAAGTGTGTCATTGCGTTTATTAAGGGTGTTGGGGATTAGTACTGATATCGCAGAGCAGAAGTAGTTGGATAGTGCAACCCATTCCAGGAAGATGCATCAAAGACATTTTCCAAGAATGGCAATTGTACTGTGTGCTGCTGTGATCAGGGGAGGTTAAAATGATGTGGATCTAGAGTGCTGATCAACAGGACATTTGGAGTGTCTCAGTCAAAGGAGATTTGATTAATTGTGCTAAATGTGTATCCTGTTGAACGTATGGAACTATCATATACTATTTACCTCGCATAAATTTTAGCATTTTCTTGAAGCTAGTAATTTAAATTTCTTTTATAGTGAATATGTAGCCTACATTCCAGAGCCTACATTCTCATGTACTGTCACAGTAGCAAAATTGCATTACAAAAACTCTTTTCATTGTCTCTTCAGTTTATTTCCCCTCAACTTCAACAACAGCAGAGACTCTGGGCAATAATTAGTTCTGTTTTGATGTCTGTTTGGTTTTTTGGGCAGTGTTGCATGGTGGCAGGGTTAGGAATGCCAGGGAATTGCATTTTGAATTTCAAGCAAAGGAAACTTTTTTTGCCTTTATTTTATCGCATCTCTCAGTAGGTTGCAGTTTACTACTCTCTTTCTAAGCAGGTACTGCGGTTAATTACATACAGATTTTTGTGCTTACTGGTAATAGAATCATGATTCTTGGCAAAGATACGGTTCTTGGTAGCACAGTGGGGTGGGACAGCAGTGCATGCCGCCCCTTCTCTGCAGTGGGCCTGTGCTGGGAGCCAAGGTTTGCTGCACTGCACCTGAAGAGATGGGAATCATTTATTCCTTTAACAAATAGGTCTCTTCCTCTGTGTGTTTTCCATGAAGTTATTTACACATGATGTTGTTTGCTTTGAGGTCTTGCATGCTCTGTAATTCGCATGTGGTGCTGTAGTTGCTGACGGTTCGTTCCTTTGATTCCTGATTCTCACGGTCCTGAAAAATGCCTTTAGCTGCCAGTGCAGTTCGGTAGCTCTGGGGCCTGGAACCTAAAAGGCCATAGCTCTGGTAACAGCTGGGAGAGCTTTCTGCATGATGCACAAAATGAGTAGTTGTGTCCAGGTCCAAACCAAAAGGTGGGGCAGAAGCCATGTGGCTTTGGGTCTGTGTTGTGTCATTACTGATCAGCAAAAGGGAAGGCCTAAACATTAATCATGTTCACAGC
Organism: Neodrepanis coruscans; assembly: GCA_013400695.1. Taxonomy (NCBI): domain Eukaryota; kingdom Metazoa; phylum Chordata; class Aves; order Passeriformes; family Philepittidae; genus Neodrepanis; species Neodrepanis coruscans. The sequence continues at coordinate 27,382 of VYZS01070012.1, read as the reverse complement.
TACCAGTCCTCTACTCTAGAAATCTCAGAGAGGTGATGAAAAGACAACCCACCGTGTGCTTCAAGTCTGTTTCCTCTGAAGGCATCTGCCTGGATATATATATTCACTAAATAAACTCTGGCTACAAGAGTGCTAAGGGAAGAGACCTACTGTTTTCTCAGTTTGCCGCTAATGATTTGGGGATGTCCAAAAATTTTTGTTTTCAAAAGATACATTTTCTCTGTTGTTTTAATTAACATTTTATAAATTATCAATAAACCTATGAAACTCTGGGTTTGCAGTGGAGATTCTGGCTCCAAAACAGAAATTGTGTTGAGCTGTCTCACTTACAATGCATACAAGGGTGGGAAAACCCCAAGAGGACAAAGTGATACTGAATGTTGGGTTGCTATAGACATGGTTTAGAGATAAGAAATGGTGTGGTCATCCACACTTGGTGATGAGGCCCCCATTCCTTTGCCTTCAGTTCTATGACAGTTTGGGCTCAAAATGATGACTGTAGAGAAGGGAAGGAACATATATTTAATTTCTTCAGTAGAGAAAGAGCTAACTGGCTTTTCAGTGATAGGTTATGACAGCAAATTAGAATAAATACTTGAAGAGGTGTTTCAGTATTTCTAATGTATAATTTTGAATGTCAAGGTGCTCTGACACTGTGTTGGTATGCAGAGGAAGGAGATACAAGAAGTATGATCTTTCTTTTAATGAAGGACAAGTGAGTTATGATAAATGAATTATGCAAGTAATTATTCCTTTACAGGAGGAAAACTACAGTTAGCTGTAGAACCCTAGTACTTCTAAAACCAGAACAGATGTGTTCACTGGCCCCCGATTTTCCGCGGGGCTCTGACTCTCATCTTGCAGACTTGTAATGGAACAGAAGGCAGCCCAAGTCAGTAGTTTCACTGGTGAAAACTAGTTATGAATGAGACTCGGAGTGGACAGATTTCTCTGGTCTGTATGACCAAATTCACTCAAAGAACGTATATTTCGGCCCTGATGGAAGCAAGTGCATATGCATTTGCTGAAGTCTCCCTGAAGCCAATAAGATTGAAAGCATAGTGTGGTAGGCTTTGATAGGCTTTGAAAGAGGAGACAATGGTGGAGGCAAAACAAAAGAGCATGCCATCAAAGGATGTAAAGCAAAGTGACAGGACCAAAGTGACAAGCTAGGAAAATGCTCTTTGCTCCCACATTCTGAATGGCTGTGAAATCAGCTTTGTACTCATTAGAGCCAATGTAAAGGAACTTGCTGTAAATGAAAATGAATGGCTTAGAGGCTGGTGTTTTGAGTTCAGCTGTGTAGGTGAGTGGCAGGAAGCTCAAGGAAGTGCCAAACTCTGAGACATTGTTCAGAAGGAAGAAGTAGGAGTCAGAGGTGGCCTAGAGGCAAAATCTTACAGTGAGGTTGAGGAACCTGAGGACCACCCCAGGTTTCCAACTTGAATAACAAACAAGATGCTATCCACCTCTACAGTATTTGGCATCTTTTGCTACCTTCTAACCATGGCCAGACTGCTGTGAGAGATATTTGAGAGACAGACAGTTTCTGTGTGATTGGAGGGAACTGGGTCTGAACTAGGTCAATAGGAGAGTAAAATGTAGGTAAGATTTAGTGGAGAGAAATCTCAGAGGCAACTGGATACAGAAGACTGGATGCAGCTTAGCTGTGAATGAGGAGAAAGATGGAAGGAGAGTTATAGACACAAATGGGATTTTGTTTTTAGAGAGAGGCAGACCAGGAAAAAGAACAGAAAAAAGAGAGAAGGGGCAAGGAGAGTAAGAAAAGTGACGGTGACGTGGTTTTAGAGGATGGTTATGGATGAATGAGGTGATTAGAGGTAAAGAGGAGATGAAACTCTAGGAGCAGGGAGGGAGTTTTAGATGGGAGATAAAAGACTTATCTTGTTTTGACTGTTTTCTCCAGGAAGAACTCAACAAGTTTGTGTGCAGAAAAAAAGATACAGAGGTAGAATATAATTATCATATGCATTAATGGACAACAGAAAAAATGTACAGTAACTGCAAGGTAAATATAACTATAGCAGTATTAAAAAACTACATGTGTGTGTATACATACATGCTTCTATGAAAGAGTTCTGTCCCGAAGAATTTGTATTAATCCTTTGTGTTTTGTCTTAAATTAGATAGTATCAAGGAACAAATGCAAGTGAGGAAGTATTTACAGGGTTTTCTCAGGCTAGCTTGAATGATTTGAGTCTTATGTAATGAAGTAGTAAAAAAAAGTATTGTCTTGTGGCCACATCAGTGACTGTGCCCCAAAGTCTGATACAGTCTCTGAAAAGCTGTGAGAACCCAGCAGAAGCAAATGCAGTTTCCAGTGCTCAGCCCCTGCCCTGGTTACCACCAAACACAGTTCTTCTGCTTCACTTGCTTCAGCTACGCAGTCACACACATACAACATGGTCCCTAAACCTTTCCTCTGAGCCATAGCAACCTGCTGACATTTGCTAAACGTTCAGTGCTGACCTGTGTTTTGTTCCGGGAAGCATTGTGGACATGAGATGTTCTGACATGTCAGTCCAGCTTGTGAAGCAGAAACTGCAGGGCAGTGAAGGACCAGATCTCATGTCTCCAGTCTTTTGTAGGCTGTGGAGACACCACTACCAGGCCTGAGAAGGGAGATCTTGCTTACTGTTTATAACAAGTGAATGAAATAGATGACAATATTATTTCTTTTTTTGGTGCTGGCAATTACTTGCCAGACCAAGAAACCAAATCAGTTCTTGTAGGCTACAGAGTGAAAATTGCATGATGTTCTGTTGGTGAATGGTTTTATAATCTATCATTAAAATACTTGCAGCATAGTAGACATAACAGCATAGTGAAGGAATGTCTACATAGCAACATTACCATTGGAAGGACATAAACACCTGAGAGTTTATCAGTGTTCTGGGAGATGTTTATTGCTTGAGTCTTACTAAGTCCTTACCACAAAACAGAAAAGATAGAGAAGTTGGAAGGTAGAAGTTAGTTCACTTGTCAGCAGAGAGAGGCATGGTTAAATTTAATCATTATAAATGCAGGAGGTTTGATCTGTGAAGGTATGGTGAAAACCATTAATAACACACTGATACATAGGTACACAGAGGTTCAAGGTGGTGATCCAGACTGCCTTTCTGTATAGCCACCAAAGGTATTTATCTGTAACACCATCAAGTACTTTTTTGTACTTAAACCAATCCACATCCCGTGATGAGTCTTAGACTACAGGAGATCTTCTGAGAAAATATCTGAAAAAAATGTCAGCTCTGCCATGCTAGAGAGGCTGGCACCAGCCTGAATCTAGTGCTCTTTTTTGCTGAAACTGGGAACCTAATCTGAATTTCTCTAGTTTAACTTCTAGATCTTGGTCTTTGCAATTGGTAGTACGTAACTGTAATTAGTTTGAGCCTAAGTTCTTTTCATGTCCCTTACCTCTGTCAAAATGCATCTGTAATCAAATTTTTGATGATTGTATATGTATTGATATTACCGATCAAGTCATCCTGCAACTGCCTCTCCTTTGAGCTGTCTTTCATTTTTCTCGTGTATGGCACTGGAGCCTTTGAAATTTTCATCTCTCTGCTTGAACTGTGAGCACCAGAGCTGGGCATGCTCTTGCATTAACAGTCACTTAAGGGTGAGGCAGAGAGGCATTATAACCTCCCAAAACCTGTGTAGACAAACACACATTAATTCTTTCAGTACTGGCAACCACCATAGAGCTTGTCAGCCACTGTTTGCCCACCATAAAACTTCAAGATGTTTCTAGTCAGTGTTTCTCAAAATGCAGTCTTCAATTTAATCAATTATTTTCCAGATGTGTGGCCTTGTATGTAGTTACTTTAGAACCTATGGTCTTTGTATCTCCATCTAAGGAGGAGAGCATGTCACTAGTACAAAGCAATCATGTTTATTTACCATGTCAACAGTCATTTGTCACTGACAGACTTCATGACTCTGTATTTACAGTTTCCAGTCACTGATACACAAAATGATTGTAGTTCTCCAACCATATGAATGTTTCCACCAGATTCAGTAATACTGGTCAGAACTAATTTGTGTATTAAATGAGCTGTTCTGCTCCTTGTTTATTACTTGTGTTCATAGCATTAGAGTCTACACAATTAAGGAATCTCTTCTCTTTGAGTCCCTTGGTACCTTGATTAATTTTAATCTTGACATCTTGATTTCTGGCTAAATGAGTGCTCATTTTCACCCTTGTCTTTTGTCATTAGCTTAATACCCTCCTGAATACTTTAGCCTGTCTCTTGAAAGACTTATTCCCTTCCACTGAAATGACAGCCAGCCACATTGTACAGTCTCTTTTCTCTGTAGAAGATGGACCTGCAGTGCTGAAAACTTAGGGGCTCTGCCATTCACCACTTAACTGTTAATTTTTGAAAAAATATATAACCTTGTAATTTGAGTCACAGCTTGCAGAAATGAGTACTGTTCAAATTATTGATTTCATTCTCCCTCATATAAAATTCTGTGCAAGGATTCTTTATTGTTCTTGAATTTTTCTTCACCAGTTTGCTTGTGTCTTTGCAGATTAGGCTTTGTTGTGGTTCATGGGTACGTTCCCATATAGGTCTGACCCCTCCTGTTACAGTAACAGTTCACCAGTTTTGGGGTTTTCAGATGCTCTGTTAGTTGTGAGCATAAGTCTGAACCTGATGACCTCTATATATCCCTTCCAACCCTAAATATTGGATGTTCCTCTCAGAAATTCTTCTTGCATTCTCATCTGGATGAATTTTTCTCCATTCTCTTGTTTATGAACTGCCATCCTTTTTATGTGGTCTGCATCCTGCTTTCAGCTGGCAACTGTAGTCTTATAAAGACAATATGTGGAGTGGAATAAAGTGTGGAATAGCAGCTTGTGTGGTGTATGTATTCAGTAGAGGAAAACGAGCCAACTGAAGTGTTGCTTTTTTGTTTTTAATTACATTCTTGTTTCCTTCCCAGGCTTCTCTCTTCTGCATACTTACACGTGTGCCTCCGGAGGGAGGATTCAATAGGCTGATGAACAGAACTGGAATGTTTAAAAATAAACCAAAATTTTATAATGAAACATGTTCTGAAAGAACCTAGTTGCCATAGGGATTTTTGCAAGGATGTAGTCCTTCATCTTTCATTGCTCAAAATAAAGGTTTTCATTTCTTGAGCCAAATGAGGGGTTTCTTATCCAAGCTTTGGAGCCTGTTCAATGTCATCTGGATGGACTAGTCACTACAAGACAGTATTACTCATCCAACCCCTACATAAAGCAAATCCAGTAAACTTTAGTGCTTGTGGTTTGTATTTGGGGTTTCATTAATGCAGGTTGAAAGTGGCCAAACTACAGCACGGAAGTGA